>JAZBHA010000262.1:10578-37486 GCA_037464855.1 Iselma pallidipennis | reverse complement strand
TTGGGGGGGTTTCTTAAACATTAAAACCTTTCAGTACGAAAAATTATCACAGTTATAAACATTTATGTGTGGTGAAGAAAAAACAACAAAAAGACACAAAAATAGAACACAAGAAGCAAAAAAATAAATAAAATAAAGGAAAACTCAAAAGAAAAATAATCAAAATTATAGCAATTTTTATTAATAAAGTATGTAACAAAAAAAAAAAAACCGACAATTCTTTCTGTAAATATAAATTACAACATTATTTTTTTAATTTTTGTTTTTGTAAGATCACAAAGCTACTTACAAAGAAAAATGCCTAAAAATTAAAAGATATACAAAATAATAATAATAATAATTATAATAATAATAATAATAATAACGTAATCTTAATGAGGAATAATAATAAAAATAATAATAATAATAATAAAAGAAAAAAATGAGAAATGATTCCAAAACGAAAAAATCAACTAAAAATTCACAGAGTTTAAAGCTTTTTTTTCCCTTGTGTTGTTTATACACTTTCCTCTCTCTCGTCAAATTTTTCTCTCTTCAATCAATCAATCAAATATTATGTTTAAATGTTTTAATTATAATGTCACTTAAAAACTTAACAGTTTACCGTAAACGTTAACGTAACGTAAAACTTATTTACCATTTATATAATATTTATAATTTTTCTTATTATTATTACTCTTTTCTTTTCTTGTATATATAATAATTATGTACAATTATTACAAAATAACACAAACAAAAAAATCTCTACTGTTGCTCTCTTTCGCCTAATAATTAATAATTAATTAATTAATTAATTAACAAATTAACTGATCTTTTTAAATTTAATTTAAATTAATTTTAAATTACGCGCGCGCATATAAAACAAAACAAAAAATTGATTTGCACAAACGCCAACTGGATGGCGTACATTTAAATATTAAAAAACGAAACATATGGCCCCAGAAATTTAATAAAAATTTTGGAATCTGAAAGAAAAACGCCATATTTCCATACACACACACACACACATACACACCCATATAAAACAAAGAAATTGAGCAATTTTCTGCTAATTATTCAAATACAAACAAACAAACGTAAAACAAATGAAATATGGCGGCAAAATTTTTGAAATCATCCCATAGAATCAACAAAAACTAGATAGTTTCAGAAAATTCACAAAAATAATAAAAATAAAAATAAATTATAATTATTGAGCTTATACATTGCAAAAATTAAATAATAATAATAATAATAATAATAATGTTATCATAATAATAATAATAATAATTATAGAAAATAAAAACAAAAACTTTCTGTACAATTGGGTTGTTCATGAAACTGTCTTTTTATTGATTTTCTTTCTTTTTTTCTAAAAAAAAAAAGAAAACAAAAAAGAATTTTCTAGATTTACTTATATTTATATGTATAGACTATTCGTGTTTTAAAACAAATGAGTGTTGGTTTTTTTTTGTTTTTCAATTATTTATATATACACGCACACATACGAAGATATACATAGGTATATATGAGAGGCACAGCCTACTCTTTAAATTTAAATTTCCCTCCCAAAATGATCCTTCTCTTTGTCGTTCTTATATGAATAGGTATATATCTTATTCTTTCTTGTATGTGTCACCAATTACTCCTATATATAACAAGTATAAACCTCCCCCACCTATATTTATATATTTATCTTTATTATCGTGTGGATTTTTGTTTGTTTCTTATCAAATTATCATTATTATTATTATTTATTATTATTTATCTTTAAGTCCTAATATAGAATGTTCCATTAGACTGGTATTTGGTTGATGGGCATAATTTCGGATTTGATGTAATGATATCAATTGATTTGGGAAACCATTGGATGGTTGACTTTTTGGTAAATCTAAACTATTCTTTTGTTGAAAACTTAATGCATCATAGATATATGGACGATTTGGTGCTAATTGATGATGATTTAATTGTAAATGACCTGACATTGAATTGATTGGTGTAAAAGCTGATGTTGTACCACCACCGCCACCCGGACCACCACCACCGCCACCACCATTATTATTATTATTATTACTATTATTATTGCCACCATTTGTCCCACTACCACTATTATTATTATTCGCCGATTTCGATATTGATAGTGATGATGCATCATAAGAGTTTAGATTGGTTGTTGGTGTACCGGGTGGTGGTGGTGGTGGATTTTGACTTAATTGTTGTCGAATGATCACTAGATCTTCATTTTGTTCTAAAATTTGTCGTGGTATATCATTTGGATAGTCGTGCATGTTTTCAGCACTATCCGGTGATACTTTCGGCCAATACGGATGATCGAGACTGCCACGATGATTGAGACCTGGAAGGGAAATTTTCATAAATTTATTAAATCTAAGCTAAAACTAAAGGAAGACTGAACAATAGACATGTTAATTGTTGATAATATACGAATTAGAAGAGTTTATTTTGAGTGGGCGACGACTTACCTAATCCGGTGCCGATCGGTGGTCGTTTATCCGTTCTTTCAGCATGTTTCTGCATATGTTTACTGAGGTATGTTTCTTGTGTATAGCTTTTGCCACAATACTGACATATATGTGTTTTTAAATGTTTACTTTCTTTATGTTTAGGAATGTGTTCTAATAGTGATGGTTCATCACTAAAACATTTATAACATGAATTACATTTATACGGTTTATCGGTTTGATGGCAACGGCTGTGTGATTGTAGATTGCTTAATTGGGAGAATGCCTTCTGACAACCAGGATGTCGACATCTGAACACACAAACAAACAAAAAAAAAACAGGTTTTTTAGTTGGTTTTTCGGGCAAAAATTTTGGCAAATGCTTTTCTTACTTGTACGGTTTATCGCCAGTATGTGTACGTATATGTTGTTGTAAATGGCTCAATTGTGTGAATTTCCTTTGGCAAATCTCACATCGATACGGTTTGATACCTAAATGGATACGTGTGTGCTGTGATAAATAGGAACTGTTGGCGAATGCTTTACAACATTGTGAACACTTGTACGGTTTAGCTTCACGCATATGGGCCTGAGTGTGGAGTTGCAATTCAGCTTTTGAGCCAAAAACCTGTAACAACAAACAGAAAAAATGCCAAAATCAAAACAATTTTTTGATTACAAGTTAGAAAAAAAAAACGTATTGGGAACCTTGAACAAGTTACCACCTATTTTTTTTTTTTTTAGTCTCGAAAATGTCACTTGTTCTCTCTTTTTCTTGTTCGCACTACGAGTTATTTGAACAACTTGTTAAACAAACGAATAATTATTAACAACGCGTGTATGTATAACATATGAGTGAATAAGAGTGTTTTTTTGCTCTCCTCCTCTATTCAAATATCGTTATCATGTTCCAGTTAAATATACGAATTTTTTTATTTTTTTTTTGGTTACTGCTGCAGCTCCTCCAACTGTTTAGACGAGAGATCGATAAAAATAAATTCTGGCTCTCTGTAAAACTAGTGACGAACCAAAAATAAAACAACAGTCAAACAAGCGTATTTTTTTTTTTTGAACAAATTCGTCTTAAATTCAAACCAAAAATTAAAGGTTACAATTTCATAACCTTAAACAATACAATACGCGAAATAGACACCAAGATTAAAATTTCAAATAATAATAATAATAATGATAATACTAAAGAACGAAGAGACAGAAAAAAGAGGGAGAAAGATAGATAGATATATAGAATTTGCCGCCGGTTAAATAACCGAAATTTGTTTCGTTGTATTAGTGTGCTGTCCATCAAACGTCTAGTTCGAGGTTATACACACAGACATACACACATACATGAACGTATTTAGATAAATTGAAACATTTGAAAGACTCTTAAACAAAAAAAAATGTATTACATAAGCACTAAAAATCTTTTAATAATAATAATAAGAATAAGAATATGAGAAGAAAAAACAAAAAAACAACAACAAAAATATTTGGCGGGAATTCCCCAGGTTTTCTCGATATCTAGATGGCCATGGAATCAAATCAAATCAAATCAAAAACGGAACAACCCTATAATCGTACGCACCAATTACACATACAAGTTGACCTGTCATGGCAGACAGACAGACAGACAGAGATAAATGCACTTGGCAAGTGTGTCACCATGTGTTAGAAAGAGATGAATGAGTTACTTGTATCTCAAATCAATTTGTATGTGTAATTACAGCCTTAATGGCAAATGAAAATTGTTACAATTTTTCTATATCTATCTATCCTTGTTTTTTGAGTATAATCTTTTAACAACCATGGTATGGTGGTGGGTGTTTGGACATTGAACATGACCATGGTATTGAAATTTGAAGGTTAATTCATTTAAAAAGGCGAGAAAGAACTTCTGAACAGAGCAACAAAAAAAAGGTTCTTTGTATTAAAAATTACACATACACACACACATATATAAATACACACATATATAGAGAAATAGTTGTATTTTTCGGAAAATAATAATTTTTAAATAATTAGTTAGCAGCCATACTGTGAAATCCGTGTCATTAACGATCAAGCAACCATGACTTGGACGAATTAACGATTATTTCATATTTAATTTTTTTTTCCGACCATTATTATCATGATTATTATTATTTTATAATAATTTAACACGACAAGACCTTGTATATGTATAGTTATATGACAATATCATATAACTATACCACAAAAATGGACAATCTAGATTATATTGTATCAATGGTTTTTCGTTGTGGTGATGGTAATGTATTTAGGGCTTCAATTAATCAATCTATTAATATAAACTATAAAGCTACATTTAATCAATTATTATCAAAGAACACCTAAATGTCGCGCCAATTTTTTTTTTCTTTTTTTTAATAATTATTTATATGAAATATTCTTTTCTTTGATGGTAGTTTTTTTTTGAATCAAAGTTACAAGACGACTACAAGAAGAACTTGGCCACATGTTAAGCCAACTGTGAAATGATTCAAAGATTGACCTTCTCTCTACTTCTATCTATCTATCTTTGTCTATTTTATCTATCATTTTGTAGTAACATCATCCCGAAAAAATAATTATTTTCATGGTTTTATGAGTCTCTTTTCTGGTATCTCTTTCTAATGGTTTTTGATTCTTTTGTTTTAGAGACTCTGTTTTGGATTAATTTTTTTTTTTTAAGTGAAACGTGTCATTTTCCATGCAAACAGACAGACAAAAAGATATTGTCCATTTTATCATTTCTATTATCAAAGATTAAGTTTTAGGGTAATGATGATAAGAAATGATTAGATTTTCGGAAAAAAAAATTTACGTCAAGAGAATAAATTGTGACCGGAAATTGCAGAGACGTCCCTGAAACATTCTTTCAATATGAATTTTTAGAAACTGGTCATCATCATCACCATCATCATCATCTTCCATCATTTGTTCGTAATATCGTAATCGTAGTTAACTAGATTGAGAAAATATCGCGTTTTCCCGCCACAATAACAAGAAAAAAACAAATTCACAGCCAATTATGATGACCGAAAGAAGAGTACTGAGGGCGGATGTTAGCTGTCAATTAATATTAAGCCTCTGGTCTTCTTATCCAAAATAAAAAAAAAAATAAAAAAAATTGGATAGTCATTCAAGAAGAATCTACACACGTATGTGGTGCTATTAGATGAACAAAGATGGTGAAACACACATACATACATATATGTATACAGTGGTATGAGGATGAGGGACGTAGAGGAGGCAGAGAGGAGGGTGTAGAGTTTTAGAACTAGGAACTAGTTTTTAGGAGTTCTCTCTATTTCGTGGCTAGGTCACTTGGCGGTCCTCTTTCTCAACCATCAAGGTCAAATGTTTGCCGAAATTTTAAATTCAAACACTTCTAACATAAGCCAACTTATGTTAAGATTTTCGATTGTGAAACAAAAAACGTATCAAAACATAATTAAGACAAAGAGAGACAACAACAAAACAAGTGAATTTTGACAGTTGTTTTTTTTTTGTTTTTTTCTTGTTTTGTTTTTTTCTCAATTAATTGATCAATCAATCAATGGGAAAAATTTGAAAATCGCTCAAATTATTATATACCCAGCCAACTATACAAATAATTTATTCAAATATTATACGAAACAATTCCGGATCGGACAATATCTAAACCAATTCTCTAAAGCCGACTGGTTTCAGGGACAAATCCAATTTTTTACCTCCTCCACTTTTTTTTTATTATTATTAGATATTATTTAATAAAACATATATACATATTATACACATGTATATGTGTTTAAACAGGTATTAATGATATAATTCCGAAAAAATCTCAAAGTATTTTTTTTATCATTGATAAAAACTTGATATATGAGTAGAGAGGCCTCTTATCAGTAAGTACCGGAAATATCCCTATAGAAATTCGAGTCATCATGATAAAAAAAATCGATAATAACAACAGAGAGAGAGAGAGAGAGAGAGAGAGAGAATAAGAAAATAAGGTGAGGCTTGGAAACAATTTTGCACCCAAATAATTGAAAAAAAAATCAAAAATTGAGAGTCAGGAGCGGGCGATAACACTAGACACTTGATTTTAGCACTTTTCTACATGAAAAATCAACAAATTACAATATAAAACAATATCAATAATAATAATAATAAATAAACATGAATAAAAGTGATAGAACTTCAGTCAAAAGTACTTAACCTTCGCCCATTTTCGATCAATTATTCTTATTGTTAATATTACCATTATTATTATTATTATTAATTTGCTGTCTCCGAAATCAATATTTCAATATAATAAAATTTACAATTAAAACGTTCAAAAAATTTGATAAACGCGAAAAAAATTGATTACATCATCATCATCATCAATTAAATTGACTTTTCGTATATTAGACGATAAGAATCTGTTAGACGATCAGTTTTTTTTTTTTTTGTTTTAAATTGTATATAAAGAGTGGAAATGATTTTACAAAAACCAAAAACACCAATTTTCAATCTAATCATCACATGATTTCCGTTCAAAATCACTGTGTGATCTTTCAAACTAATTTAAAATTGACCGCCTATTTGGTTCAAATTGATTGGTTAATAGCAGTTCGGAATTTTGGACCAATCGAATCGTTACATTTTAGCACTTAAGTCTTAAGTCTTTACTTATTCTTTTCTTCTATTCAACGACTTTACTTATTTATTTAACTCTTTTTGAATTTTTATTTCGAGTGTGTTGTATTCGTATTGAAAAGACGACGATTTTATCGTTAATTAAATAGCCTGAAACGACTTTACAATGAGTGTCCCCCTCTTTTTTTTGGTGAATGGTTGATGATTTTTCTAAGCCAACTAGACCTGTCGCTTTTATGTATCCTTATACACATATGTATACATATCCTTTTATTATACATATGTATGTATGTGTGGCTGTGTGTGTGTTAAGTATATATTTATAATAGATGCTGTATACACAGACAATACATACATATACAGACACTGTTTAAAAATTGATTTTCTAAAGTGTAGACGAAAAATTTCGAAGAAGACATACACAGACATTCCAAAGATGTAGAAAAAAAAACATGATCGAAAGTTCTTAACTTTAATAAAATAATAAAAACGTCATTACATCATGCTTGTTGTAATCAAACTACTTGCGATATTATTTCCGCAAATGGAAAGGTCAAGGCTATTTTAAAAACACTATATATACACACACATACACACACACAAAATACTACGACGAAAAACCAGAAAAAATTACCAATTTTTCTTAAAAAAATTCGATAATCAAATCACAGTAGGCCGTGTTTTCACTTTTGAAATACTACCTAATATCAAAACAAATGAATAAATCTAACTACAATTTCAGAACTATCTAGATTTGATTATTATTATATTATTGGAGTTAAGAGAATGCATAGTAAACTATGAAAACAATTGCACATACATTACGTATTGTACATACATATATTTCGTGAAACAATGGCGCGAAAAATTGATTTGTCCCCAAAAAAAATCAATTTATATTTACAGTTTTGATTATTATTATTATTATTATTATTATTATTATTTTGATATGATATGATAATAAACAATAAAAATTTTTGATTAATTTCAAATAGTTTTGTAGTTCAAATGATGGGAACAGCCTGCATCGTACATAAAAAAAACAACGCCAACTATGATTATGTTTTTTTAATCATTTTTTTGTGGTTTCTGATACAGTTTCATGGCTAATTTGATTTTGATTTTGATATTTTTGTTGATTATTTACCTTTTCTTCTTGGAAATTTTCGCCAACTGATATCGGTGTAGGTGGTGTTGATGGGGTTGTACCTCGATCATCATCGTTGTTATGTGTATGACTATTATTATTATTATTATTATTGTTATTACTACTATTATTATTGTTATTATTATTTCTCCCTTCCAATGACCTTGAATTGCTCGTATTATTATCATTTCTGAGATTCTCTAAATGTGCTTTATATTCCCTATATTTGAGATCATTGATATCGGATGGATGGTGGCGCATATCTTGAGGACCACCACCACCACCACCGCCAATATTTTGGACACGTTCACTATAATTATTACCACTATTATTATTATCACCACCGTTATTATCACCATTTAATATTCGTTCAGAGGGACTAAGATTGCCACTATTATTGCTACTATTCCCGCCACCACTGCCACCGCCACCACCACCATTCAACAATCGACTATCAAGATGTAAATGATGGTCCACTAAACTGGCCCGATCTAAACCACTTGATTGTAAATTAATATTACGTTCACCAATTAAACGTTCTAAATTTGTACGTTCTTGTAATAGACGATCCGGATTTAAACTCAAATTCAGTTCGAGATGGTTACGATCCATAATTGGTGGACGGTCTTGTAGTGTTGTAACTCCTGGTGGTGTCAAACAACCACCACCACCGCCACCGCCACCACCACCTAGACCGCCGCCACCGCCACCACCACCTGCACCACTAACTGAGGGATGATGATGGTGATGGTGATGATGTAAACCCAAACGTAAATCAACATTACGTTCATTCAAACGATCGCCTAATGACCGTAACGTATCTATTGAACGTTGTAGGTAATTTGTTGAATTATTTTCTAATAGCATCGGTGTTGGTTGGTGGTGGAAATCTAAACCACCACCACGGTATTCTAAACGACCCTCCAGTTTGGTGGATTTAATCTGTTCATATACACACAGAACACAAAAGTTCGGGAAAAATTACGAAAAAAAATATCCAAAAAACACACAAAAGTTTACATAATTGTGGAACAGAGAACGAAAAAAAAAAAATTATAGTCAACCCTTCACTGGCTTCTTATTAGACGTTTTATTAATAACTGCACTTGAAAATTCGTAGGCGGCCGTGGCAACATCAGAAAAAAAAACGAACGGCGACAAAACACACACATACACTACAAGACGACGGAAGAGAATGAACGAAAAAAAAAAATATTTCGCCGACGACGACGACGACGACGACGACGACGGCAAAGTTTTATTAGAGTTATAGGGTGCTCTGTGTAGTAAATTTCGATGTTGTTTTATTTCTCAAAATTTTTTCGCCCACAATTTTTTTATACCAAAAAACTGTATTAACAACACTGTTATAGTAGTACAGAAGAAAAAATTTAGTTTTTTTTTTCTCTTGACTGTATATTATGTATAATATAAGTTCTATATATATATATATATATATTATATATACAAAGACAAATGAACAACAACAAAAAAAAACGAGCGTTCGTGTCGATGGCAAAAACTACACTAAACGCACACAGCACGCTAGATTAGAAAAAGTCTGGCCGCGGCGTCTCCAGCAGCATCCGACATCGCGGTGTGCTGTGAAATTGGTAAAGTGGTGGGGTAGACGGTCGGTCTCTCTCACTCTCTCTCTTTCAATGTGTGTATGTATTCCATTTAGACAAGGGGGGGCAAGGTGCAGGGTGGTCTAGAAACGTGTCAGGGGACGCAAGAGGGGGGCTTGATAGTTACGTAACGACATAACACTAACACAGAACCCAGTGGAGGTGTACATGTGTGTGTGTGTATGTTGTAGAAAAAAAACAGTGGCGGCGGCGGTGGTAGCAACGACGACACTGACACTAGTCTACATAACAATTAAATTCTACCCCCTAAGAGATAATAATTTGGTAATTATTGGGGTGGTAAAACACACACACACACACAAAAACAAAAAAAGTACGAGAGAAAATTCGTGAAAGGGTGAAAGACTGGAAAAATTTTTCGGTGGATTATATTGAAAGTGTCCTTGAGAAATTCCCCTCGTTTTGTTGCTACTACCACCACCTCCAACACTACCACTACCATCATCACTACCAACCCCCAAAAAGCCGCCTCCAATCCAACTCTTAAAAATTACCAACCTATCAATACTGTCTGTCTGTCAGTCTGTTTTGAATATAAGTATAGGATTTGACAGAAGTGGTTGGTCGTCGGGTGGTGGTGGTGGTGGTGGTTGACTGTCTCCAACCCTAACCTGTATATATATATTTCGGGAAATCAATAAGATTATCAAACATTCATAGGAGGGCGGATCGATAATGATTAGACCTCGACCTCCAAAAAAATTATCAAAGAACAAAAAACACCAGTAAATTTGATAATGAGATTGCCACGTTTACAGTGCAACCAATGAGCTAGAACAAAATAATAATAATAATAATTATTACTAATATTATTATTATTCTTTTATTTCTTTGATTAATTGATCTGTCCATTTCAATAAAATGTTAATTTATTCCCAATACATACATAAATAAGTCACATTCTTTCTTATCATTATTTCACGGCTTATCAACAAATTTTTCTTTGAGAAAAACCTTTTCGTACACCCAGCAAAAACAACAAAAACCAGAAGCATATTACTCGTATAGAAGACAACAACCAACCAAAAAAAATCCATCAATTTGGTTTTACAATCGCGTTAGCCTTGGACCACCAATTATATACCTCCACTATCATCTATCTCATTCCAAAAAAAAAAGAAATCTAACCAATTTTCGGTTGTCGTTGGTATTGCTATTTCACCTTAATTACCTTCTCCTCCTTATACCCAAAAATTATCAAGTTATCTTTGAATACTTAGTGTAGGCAGGTAGGTATATTACAGGGAAATTGTCAGGTCAACTACCCCTTTTTTGCGCAATTCATTTTACAACACCACCACCACCACTACGACACCGACAAAGGGTAGTAGTTTTTATTATATTGGTGGCAATATTCAAAAAAAAAGTTTCCGTATATAGTTATATAATCGAGTTTATTAGGGGCACGACGACAAAATCATAGAAGTCACCCTTTTTTTTGTTCGAATAACCAAAAAAAAAACTACCGGGGGTTGATTTTATTACAAATTTTACGACTGTTTACTAGTCAGTTAAAAGGGTTGTTGTATTGACTAGAAAAATTGTTGCACAATTTTCGAAAGTTGTATCACCATAATATTGACCAGATTTCAATCCAATTGAGTTCTTCTGGTTACCAAGAATCCCAAAGGGTTGTTTTTTGCTTCAATATATATATAGGTAATTTGTCAAATTGCGGCTATATTAAGTTGTAGAAAACAACCCTTAAATTTCCCATCATTTACAATTTGGCACCCTGTCAAAAAAACGTTTTTTTTTTCTTTTGCTCTCCTTCAACTTGCTTTCTTTTGTTGCTGACGAAAAGAAAAATTCTCGTGTAATAATAATAACAAGACAAATGACAGTCGACTTCTATTTAATAATTTTTTTTCTTTCACCCGACCTTAATCGATTTTTTATTTAAATAAATTCCCTATCTAGTTGTCTTGATGACTGATTACGTACGCTATTTAGAATCAATTTTGAAAAATGGAAAGAAAGAAAAGAGTGCTGTGTGCATAAATTTTTTGACACATCTAGTATGTATGTAATACAACGAAACATCTGACGATCAAAAATCATATATGTATGTAGGTACATTAGAACAAGTGAGATAGGTAGAGAGACAAATAGAGTGAGGGGGAATTTTTGGTAGCAAAGCTAAACAGGACCAAGTCTGGTTTTTTTCTCACGGCGTTTTATGCAAATGTCGTCCATCATCAGAATCTATCAAGATACCAGTGGATTTGAATTTTTCAAAAAAAAAAACAGTTGAATTCTAGTTGACCAATACAATTTAACAACTCTAGGATAAATTAACTTTATTGTAATCATTTGATATGTATGACTGGAGAAAAATTTTTAGGGGACTTGTTTGAATATAAAAATCTCTAACAAAAAAGAGGGGTAGTTTTTGAATGACCAAGGGTCAAAAATATCATTCTTTAGAGGGGTGATTTTTTCTATATCATCACCACTATTATTATTATTATTATTATTATGATTACTGGAACGTTTTTTTCCGTTATTTAACGGATTTTTTTTGGCCAAAAAAAGGCACGTGCTATTTTCTACCCCCATTGGTAATATAGTTTTGGCCCAAGACAAGACGAAAAAAAAATTATGGAAAATTTAAGAAGACAGAACAAAAAAATCAAGTGTGCGTGTTAGATTCATCTTCGTCATCATTACCGGTCCATCAAGGATGCTGTGGATGACCTTAAGGTAGATTCAGAGTATCACCTGGCGTACCGGACGCGCCCAATAATAGTAATAATAATAATAATAATAATAATAATAATAATAATACTAGAGACCACAACAAAAAAACCCACATGAAACAAGAGAAGATGCTTGATTTCTGGATTATTGGTATTAAATCCTCTATAATAATCAATTTAGGGGTAGTTACCCTTCGAATCAATCTATATAGAGATGTTATAATTTCAAGTGGTATTTATAAAAGGAAGATAGAGATAGAGGGTAGTTTTCTCGGTTTTTCTTTATTATCATTATCATTATTATTATTATTATTATCGACTGTAAATCTCTTATTTTCAGTAGTCGTAATGCGACACTAATAATTCTGTCAACATTTTAACCAAAATAGAGGGTACCTATATAGAAAGGGGTGTTTTATACATAAAGGATAAAAATCACCCTTATAGTAAAAAGAAAGAAAGGGATGAAAAAAAAAGAACTAGACACGGGGTTTATGGGTTCGATTATTTTCAATAAGATCAAATGGTACCGCGATTAAATCACAGGGTTGTTGTATATATTCATCAATAGATAATCAGATAGGGTTGTACAGTAAATATAAAGTGGAATATAGGGAAAATTTTGAGGGGGGAGGGTTGTTATTATTGTTGTGATTGATTCATTCTGTCTTTATCTATAGGTAGATTGGGGTTGCATTATTTTTTTTTTATGTCATGATAACAATCATATGTGGGTTAAATATTTTTCGCGAAACGTGTGCCGGGCTCGTGATTGTTACTATTGTAGGATGGTGGTGGTGGTGGTGGTTTTGATACACAAGAAAAAGGGGTGACTGCAATCTTGGAATTTTTTCTCTCAAATTCTCATTAAAAAACAACGAAGAAACAACCACCTGCTAATAATTTTCAATCACAACAGTTTACCATCTGTTGAAGATCGATGGTCTATTTTTTTTTCGTCTCCTATCCTGTAGTACAGGGGGGTGGTTATTTGTATTCAGTAAAAAATATAACCTACTATAATCACACATGTGTGTTGGGCGGGCGGCAAAAAAAATCTCAGACAAACGAAATCGAAAGTGTCTCTCCTCGTTCACTCTCGTTCTCATCTTTACCCTTCTTTCACCACCATTAATAATCCACAGGGTTGTCCAGTTGTTCAACAGCCCCCTAAACTAGATATACAGAAACTCGTTCAAGGTCAAGTTCATCAAATTATATATCTACCCCCATTTCTATCTATTATATCTCTTGTCTCCTACAATCTCTATTATAACTTTATGTATACAATAGTTTTATCATCTATCCTTTTCTGTTTTTATTTTCTATTTTTGTTTCTCTCTTTCTTAAAATTGATGACCACCTGTATTTACCTGTGATCTGATCATCAACATATACAATATAAATGTGAAATAATTTCACTTTCCATTCCTATATCAAAACTGTTTTCCAGCCGAAAATTTTCGATCGACCCCCTACACACATGTACGCATTTATAAAAATATATACACGCACACATCCAACCACCACCAGACTATAAGCCAGACCTGTGAATCAAGGACTCGAAGGGCACCCACCCTAGAAACATCCAGCCATCCCTCTCGTCGTCACCACCGTCGCCGCCACCGCCACCGCCACCACTATGTTCGTTGCTGTTCGTTCGTTCGTTATCGTCGTCGTCTCAATTCCCCGGTTCACACGCTCATACGAAAATAGTAGGCCATGGAAATATCGAATACATACCAAAAATAAATCCACAATCAAACGATTTAAAAAAAAATAATAAAAAATTAGAAAAACTCGATATTCAATTGTTCAAATCATAGCCGACTTGTTACAATTTATTGTTTTAATTGGAATCTTTTATCACACACACACATATTTAAAACAATTGAGATGTAACAAAAATTATTTGGGCTACTGGAATAATAATAGTCCATGTGGTAGTCTCCCAACAAACCAAAGCAAACCCAAAAAAACCATGTGTGTGGATGTGTGTATGTGTGTGTGTAAACACCCTTCAGATTTTTAGAGGGTGGATTATATATGGAACATGTGTTTTTATTAACAGTCGGCATTGTATTACAGAAAGTAAAAGTGGGCTAAGATTTTTTGTTGTTGTTGTTGTTGTTGTGTTGTTTCATTTTTAAATCATTCAAAAGCATCAGGTGGCTATGTTTTTTTGTTTCTTCACACACACAAAAAAAAAACAAAAAACGGAAGAAAATCTGTCCATAGCCGTCTTTGATTCATATCGATATAATAGTAATAGTAGATCACACTGTAATAGTATAGTATAGTAGTAATGGCGCTAGGAGGGGAGGTAAAGAAAAATTTTAATTACAGGTTTAAAACAAAAGAACAACTAGAGGAAAACAAAAAAGAATCGAGAAAACTGACCATGGTCAATTTTCCGTCGATGACGTCAATAAATTCGTAGGTCTTCTTCTTTTTTTTCTTCTGTTTTTGTGTCTTTTAACGACACTTACATAAAAACTTGCTTTACCTCTACACACACACACACACGCACATACACATAATTTTATTAGTAGTAGGAAGATAAATATATTTAAGAAATAACTAACAAGAAGATGAAAAAAAAACAACTTAAATCATTAATTTTTTTTTCTACTTAAATTCAAATCTTGTCCTAGAATCCAAAGCCTACCTCAAACTATCACAACTTGAACCTGGTGAAAGTTTTTTTTCTTTACAAAACAGCAAAAAAATCAAACAGATACAATAATAATAATAATAATACTAATAATAATCAACATATTAGGAGTAAAAAAACAACTACAATAAATAAAACACAATCATTTAATTTATTCAAATGTCTCTTTCAAGATAATTAGCATAACTCAACTGTTTAAGAACTGAATCGTACTGGAATAATAAAAAAAAAGTGTAAAACTTTTCAGGTTTTTTTTCGCCCCCAAAACAAAAAATAGGCGTGTGCCATGCCATTTTTTTTTCTCTACTCAATTCTTTTTCGTCTTCGACTGTTTTTGTTAGATTTTTTCTTATGTCAACTTGTAGTAGTAGGTGCAACTTGTTTTTCACTGTTTTTTGTTTTGCTTTTTGATTTTTTTTTCTCATCTCATTCAACTGTTTCGTTTGTATTTATTATTATCAATGGATTTGAATCACGTGACCAATTATTTACCTCCCCTACTGTCGCCATTAATCTCTATCATCATCATAACCAAACGTAACAAGACAACACAACAACCAAAAAAAAAACGCGATCATAGCCTACTATTTTAAATTCTTTTTTGAAACTATCTATCTCTGTTTTAACACTATTGGAAATATGTATCGATCAGTGATTTTAGAAAAGGATCGAACTAAAGGGATAACAATACATTGTGTTATACAACAACAACAATACTATATACGAACAGAAAGAAAAAATGCCTTTATGTCAGGTGTATATATTTCGCACAATAGGATTGAATAGGGTTAAAGTGGCCATAAAGATATCAAAAAACAGATTTAAAATAGACAGAAATTACAATATTTAAAACAATCAAATAATGAATAATGGCGACATAAGGGGAGGCAGGCAGTAAAATTTTTGATTGATTTACTTGTTCCTTTCTCTCAAAGAAGGTATAAATCTGATTTCCGGTAGAAGGAGGGGATATATTAACACCGTTTCCGGCCATACAAATTTCCTGTTCGTCGATGATGATTTTTTTCTTTAAAAATATAAAAAAAAAAAAACACCACCATCACCCCCAATTCATTCAAGAGGGTGCAAAATTAGACTAGGTTTTTTTCTTTCGTTTCACTTTATAGTATACTTTTTGAAATTAGATCTTTTTTCGTCTATTTATAGAAAAATCTCCCCCTATATTGTAGGGTTTTTTTTTTGACGGTGTATCACGTCAAATTACCGAGATTGGTATGGGAAAATTTCGTCTAAAATCATCCCCCTCTTGTGTGTGTGTGTGTGTTAGTGTGTTGTGTAACACTCCCTCACACCTGTTCCTCGAGATTAACCTTGACGAAATTTCTTTAAAACCATGACTGGATAAGAACCACGATGTGTGTGTATGTGTGTGTGTTGATGATGATAATAATAATAATAATAAAAATAAAATAAAACAAAAAAGGAAATAGATGAACCGTAGTCATTGTTGCCAACCTAATAATTATGTAAATTTTATCTAAAAAATTTCTAGTTTTCGTGTTCACATCCATCAGGGTATACTTATATTTATTTCTAAATTACTTTAATTACACAAACACATACATACAGACAGACACACATAGATATAATAGATAAAGATGGATATGAGGGAAAACCACTAACCATCAAATATATAGGAAGGATAAAGATAGAAAATTGAAGCAATCATGTGAGATTTTGATATAATTTCTGATGACATCCATCCACAAAAGGGCCATTCACCTTTCTAAGCCTACTATGATTTAAATATTCCAAAAACTTAAAGAAGTGATGATGATGATGATGATATTTAGGAAAGAAATGGTTGATTGAAAAATTCCAATAAAACGAGAACCAAGGCGAAAAAAAAAACAACAACCACAAAGAGTCTAGTAGAGACGAGTAAATAATGGTAGCACCCATCATAAGGGTCAGATTTTTTCTCTACCTGAACCCCGGAATCTACCTGTCTATACCTTTTGACATTGCTTTTTTTCTTCTTCACAAAGTTCATCAAATAAAATTTTTTTTGTTTTCATCATGGGTTTTTTTCTTCTAGTTGGTTGGGTTGGTGGTAATATATAAAGATATAGTCTTACCTGTGGACACATTTTGCATTGATATTTCCTAGGTTGTGGTCCACCATTTTGCATACTGCCCATTTTGGTGGCATTTATCGGTTGTGGTACAACTAATAATGCTGGACTACTACCAGCTACTCCAGGACTTGAACTACTCGATGTTGAACGTCCAGATGTGTATAAACTGGGTGTTGCACCCATATGATGTTCCTCCATGCCTGTATTTTTTGATGGGTAAAAACAAACAAATTTTTACCAAAAATTTTTGAAACTTTCGATCAATTTGTGCATAATAATAATAATAATAATAATAGTGATTATATAAAAGTTATCCGCAATACACCCATACGATGTCATTATCTTGAACACCTGCCTCTTCCTTCATTTTTGCTTACGTCCCTCTTGCCCTCCTACTGTTTCTTTTTTTTATAATCCACCAACTTTAGCGAGATACTTGTATGCCTACACGGATAGTTTGTTTTATTTTATTTTTAATAAACAGTTTCTAGCCAATGTTGTTAGAATTTGTCTAAAATCTGGCTATGATAATAGCATTAAATCATGCGCTAAATCTAGTTAGAAAAAGACAGCAAGTTGCGCACCAACCACCTGTTTAGTGCAATGCGCACCGCTCCATCTTTCTCTAACCGTACGATCTGCTAAGAATGTCTAACTCGGTATAAACGAATTCAATATCGTTATAACTGATAAATGCATATAATTATAGATGATGTAATGATAATTTTGCACACGAATGTATACGAGAGATGCAATAAATTTAGAAACAAAAATTAGTACCATCATCATTCATCTAGTAGGCTAGCTGTCTCATCATTCAATTAATTAATAAATACACAGCCAACTCTAACATCAATTAAATTGTTTTTAACAAATTATAATTGTTTGAATGGAGAGAGGAACAAAGAAAAAAAAGGCACAAAACAACAAGCAAGAAAGAAAGAACGACCAAAAAATTATTAGAAATACGTTAAGATAAAGATAAAGAATTTTTGTGTGAATGTCTATACGATTATTATACCGTTATGGTAATTTTCGCAAAAGCCACCAGAAATATAAAAAAAAAACTTGTTCTCCATCTGTCCCGTCCCCCCTCTCGCATACGTCCGTGTCCCCCGGCCAAAAATGGTTTTTGGGCCCCCATGACCCTCCACAAACTTATCTAAATTGTGGACATTCTCTTTCT
This sequence comes from Iselma pallidipennis, assembly GCA_037464855.1. NCBI lineage: Eukaryota > Metazoa > Arthropoda > Insecta > Coleoptera > Meloidae > Iselma > Iselma pallidipennis. The sequence continues at coordinate 18,971 of JAZBHA010000262.1, read as the reverse complement.
TGGTGAATTTTTCTACAAATTTTTGCAAAAATTAACATTTATTTAATATATGTATGTTTGTGTGTGTGTGTGTGTGTAAAGAAATAAGTTTTGATTAGTTTTTTGTTGGAAAAAAATATAAGGAAGACAAGAAAAAAATGATCATCATCTATCTATCTATCTCTAATTCTAACATACATCTATTTCTCTAACCAGCCGAAAAACCTGTCGAGCAGGAAATCTTGACTTGCAATTTTTCCCTCTCTCTTCCTCTCTCAGTTTTTTTTTCTTCATATATAATACAACGAAGATAGATATACATAGCTACTGTTGCTTAAATTATCTATTATCTTTGTTTTATTTATTTAATAATTTTTTTTTTTTGGTTAAATAATTAATTTATAAAAATTTTTTGAATTTCGTGTTAATTTTTCCTCTCACTTCGTTTTAAATATGAATGTCACATAGTTGAAGAAACGCAAATATTTTCAATCAAGGTTTTTTTTTGGAGTTTCTTAATTAACTAAGGGGGCAAATATGCGACGTTTTTGAGAAACGCACCTTTCGGGAAAACAATTGTTGCAGTCATCTAGATATCTATAAAATCTGTTATCTATAGGTGCATTAGAGTAGTAAATCAATAGAAATTATTATTATCAGACGATTTTTAATTGTCATCTAAAGTTTATCGACACCTAAATACCTAATATTTGTATTTATTGGTGTTTTTTTTTTGTGTGATCATTTGTGTTGTCTTTCTTCTATTATTTTTCAATTTTCTATTCCTTTGTCATAAATTCCGGCTATTAATTTCGTAATTTTCCATTTGATTAAGCACACCAAAAATGCGTACCGAATTTTTTCCGGGATTTTAAAATAAAAATCGATTTCTATTGTCTTCTGTGTTGTTTCTATCTCCCACCCGGTCAATATTATAGACTTTAGATCCATCTGTCTATCTCTCTCTATTATTATGTATATATAAGTTTATCAAAAATAGAAATTACAGTAGTGGGAAAAAATTTTATTTTTCGTTGCAGTATCATTTAAAAATCAGATAATTATTATCGTTTGCCATTTTGTTTAAAAAGAAAAACAACAAAACAACCAGATCCGGTTGGAGTAAAATCCCTCCTATTTAGCTACAAACATATCCGGCTTCACCCCTTATTAATTAAATATTCATAAAAATGACTTAATTCAATTACAATCGGCCATTTTATTTGGTATTTGTTTTTACATACTATAGTCATCTCTTTTTTGCTAATATTTGTTTCATTCATTTGATCTTTGTCTGACGTTTCGTTGATTCTACGATGGCAAGTGATCGTGACAATGTTGATGGATAGATTGTTGTTTTATTGTTCATTTTTGCCTCCATCATCATCATCATCATCCTTTAATATTCTCAAGATTTGGACATGACGTCATTCTTATGTAATCTTTGTTCATGATGGTGGTGATGATGATGATCATGATGATGGTTAAACGAATAGAGCGGCAAAACCAATGATCTTGGCCAACTAGATTTTGTTATCAATCAATGAAGACCAAGACCAAGAAATTTACTTTTGCCCGAAAGGATTTCAAAATCACAACAACCTCAATATTATATAGGTACTACGACATATTGTCATTACTTTTTGCAATTGTTTTTGGCTTTTTGTTTTTCTCTATTTGTATTATAATATAATGCTTGGTTGTTTTATCACAACTAACCACGTTCACCATTAATTTTGTAATTTTCCATATCATTAATCACACGGTTTCGCACGGAACTTTTCATAATCTCCAAATCGAATCGATTGAAAATTTTTAGTTTAAAAATTAATAATAATGCAATAAAAAAATAGATAATTTTTTAACAAAAAAAAAACAGTCTAAATTCCATTTATCGGTGAAAAGAAAAGTTTAACAATCACACGACGAATAGTAAAGAATTTCAAAGTGGTTGTTGTTTGTTGTTTGTTGTTTGTTGTTGCTAAAGAAATTTTTGTTTCGTTCTATTCGTTGTCGCTAAGTGCGATCAAATTCGCATAAATTTTCGACTGAAATGTCAATGTATCATGGTAGTAGTAGTGTTGTGTAGCCCACTTAAATTACAAGATGCGAATTTTTTTCTAAATGACTTGACTATAAAGTTTAACTTAATTTTTCCCGTTCAAGTCAGAGACCATTTGCCAAATTTCCACCAGCTGGCCATAATTAATTAGACGTTTTTTTTTTCTTTTCGATAAACTACATATCTACTAGTTTGCTTAAATTCTAATTAATAATGAAAAAAATTGTTGACCTTACCATACTTACTTTTCTGCATTTGATTGTGTTCATTCATTTTGGCTTCATATCCTTGTTTATTAATTGCCATGGAATTTCTAGTCCAGTTTGGATAATCATCTTTACCATGCTGGCCACACTGCTGGAACAAAAATCGTGTCTCTCTAAATAAGGAAAACGATTAGCAATCATGTCAACAAAATCGAGAAATTTCTATCATTTTCCTCTGTGTGTGTGTGTGTGTGTGTTACATAAAAATGCTCTCCTGTATCAAAATTATCCGCTCCTCTCCACCACTGTTCATGATATTGCCGCCAGTATATATGAGACTCGCCCCCGGACCAGTCGATATTGTAAAATTTCTATACATAACATTTTTTCCCAGGGTAGAAAAGTATATGAAGGTATAGGGCGTCGTCGTCGGCGATGGGGGTGGTGGCGCGCACAGGGGGTGATAATGGTGGCAGTAGTGGAATGATATTTAGGACTGATGTGGGACAGAGTACGAGAGATAGCGACCTGGTGGGGTGGTGGTGCAAAAAGGGTGGAACGCACCTCCACCGCCGACAAGCGTTGTCTGGTTGTTATGGTAACGGCAAGGTCGTGTACTCATTGCTGCCGCCCCTCAATTCAAACCACCTCTTCTCATTTCTACCACCACCAACCCCACGGCTGCCACGTTGGATTTGTCTTCAAATTTTTACCATGATGATGATGATGACTGATAACGATAATGGGGTAGTAGAAAAGGGGGTGGTAACACGGTAGAAAAGGATAGATATATTTAATATTGATAATATGAATTTTTTATAAATAGGTAGCGCGACGCCAAATTATTACGCATAGCGTCCTTCTCCTCCGCCGCACCACCACCACCACTACCACCCCCGCCGTAACGGTAAGTAGTGCCTCGTGTCTCGCAGCTTTTGAAACAACCCCGACAGCCTTGATAAGGGCAAACTGTTGGCCTAGTCAAGGGCGCGACCTCAAAAAGGGTCACAATTAATAATTCAAAATTCATAAGCGGGTGAATACACTTTATTTTCAGCTTTTTTCTAGTCAATTATTTACCAAATAAAAGAAAAACAAATAAATTATTAATTAATTTAATTACACAAACATACACATACATACACACAAAAAAAATCAAATTGCCAAGGATATGAGGCGTGGTTATCCCGAAAAAAATCCTAATTTCCATTTAACAACATCCTGTATAATATAATCATTCAGATTTTGTTAATTTTGGCAATTTCGTTCCTATTTTATTGATAAGATATCGGCGCGCGTGTACGGTTCGAGGTCGTCGCCGTCGCAGGCCAACACCATTACCACCACCACCACCACCGCCGCCGACGCACCCGCCGCCACCGTTCAACCTACCACCCATCCATCCATCCATCCATTCCCTTCCGACACTTCTTCAAACGGTATCAAAAATTCAAAAGCAACCCCCTTTTTTGGAAATTCCCACAGACGATTTTTTTTTATTATTTGTCTCTTTCTATCTCTCTAACACACAAATTGTATATGAACCATTTTATTTTTTTTCTGTTTGTTTTTATTTGATAAACTCATTTAGCAATTGTGTGTTGTTTTTTCCTGGTCGGGTATTAGTGGCTTTGTTAATTGCGCAAAAATCAACGCCACCTTGATTATTGCGGTTCAATTTTCCAGGTCAATGTAATTGGTAAAGAAAATTGCAATCTTTTTTTTTTATCTCCTTAATCTGTTTCTTTGCTCTTTTTTTAAAAACAAAAACAAAAAATAATTTGTTTATTTTTATATATTTTATAGAAAATTGACTACAATTTCAATGTTTAATAATTTATTCTAACAGTTTTTAGTAAAATTTGGTAAAATCAATAGGTATACCATTGAGATTATCATTTATAGATCTACACAAGTATCCTAGAATTAGAAAAATCGATAAATCGATCGATACGCCACCTTGTGGTCTTCCCTACAAGTTGAATCTCGTAAAAATTACCACACAATACACGATCATAAAAATACTTCTTGTTTCCCTTAAGGGAATTTAATATCCTTTTTTTTTGCATCAATTACCACCCCCTCAATACAATTCAGATCGTGTAAACAACACAAAAAAAGGGCAAACGACTCGAAAATCGATGTCCTACTGAATAAGGATCAACGTGCCGCAGGTCAGGACTTTACACATACGAAAATCAATAGATTGTTAGATGGGGGGATAGAGAAAATTGATACAACCCCTATATTATGCATATCGTATGTACAACTAATATGCTGCAGTGTCAACTAGCATTTGGGTATATAGAAGAATGTTTCAAACGTCTCGACGTCGACGTCGTCATCGTAGTTGTGTCGTGTTACTGGTAGACGACGGCATCGGGACGCTTGCGCTTCATACTTTTTTCTCCAGTTGGCCAACACATCCATATAGAGCGAAAGAAAAAATCATCGACAACTATATGTGTGTAGAAAAAGATAGAGAAAAATTGTTGGTGGTGGTGGGGTGTTTTTCTTGATATTTTTTTTGTGTTACTACCCCTTGTCTGGTTTTTCCTAGGGTGGTGTCTGGAAAAATCGTTGTATTTTTATAATAATATGGGTCAACTTTGCTGGAATGTTCTGACGACTCCTGTTTTTTTTTTTGTGCTTCCACAGCAACGGTTTCTTATGGTAACCGAAAAAGTTGCTGGTGTTTTTTTTTGCTTTGCTGGGCAAATTCTCAAGACTGTCAAAGTTGTCGAGAGACCGGAAAAAAATTACACACACAACCCTTTATCATCATAGAAGAGAAAAAACGCCAACTTGTCATCTTCTCTTCCTTATCTACATAAATAGGGAAGATTTCTTCTCTCTCATTATTTTTATTGTTGAATATTATTAAGTACCCATTGTGCATAAATAAATAAAATTAAAACCAGCTTGAAAGGAGTTAGATGAGAAAGAAGAGAAAAGAAGCCAGCCGTGAGATAATAACACATATCCCTCAGGACAATGGATTTAAAGAGGAAAAAAACTATAGGCAAATGGTTACCGGAGAGAAAATAAAATAAAAGAGAGGAGTTAAACAACAAGAAGAAGAAAAAAAAAGGGCCCATCTGCATACGCACCTCCGGCTGTTTGTTGGACGACTAGACTCCACTACACTACTACCACCACCCCTAACTTAGTGGTAGTAGAATTAAGGGAGAATTGTACACTCAAATAGAAAGAGATGGATGAAATCTACATACCCTTAATGGAAAATATGTAGATTTAATGACGCTAGAAAAAGATAGATGCACATATGCAAATGTTATACGTGACAAAAATGGCTATTAACGATTAGACAAACGGAAGATAGATGATGGGACCTTTTTTCATTCATTTAATCGTGAGAAAAACACAAGAGAGTGCGCGGACTAAAAAAAAAAGGTCCCACCATTCGCTGAAAAAAAAAACCCAGCAAAACAACCACCACTATATGTCAGACAAAACAAAACAAAAAAAATTCAGAAAGGGTTGAAATAATACGGAAAAAAAATAGTTTTGCATAAATTCGTTATTGGAACGGTTGGAACCAAACCAAATGAAAAAAAAATTAAAAACAGATTTTTCGACCAACAAACCTCCCCAGAACCCATCGTCAATAATATGTTGATACGCGTCTGTTCACACCGCAGCCTACTTGATTCTACGAAAACAACCAGCTTTAAGACATGTGTGTGTGTTGTTGATTTTCGAAAAAAATTTTTTGTTTTACAGTTGACCATCTCAAGTTTTGATTAATTTGATTACATTTTACCACCCGTTTCCGTCTCCCATTGATGTTGATCATTCCATTTGACTAACTGTTTAATCTTTTACGACACTTACTGTAACCATATGTGTTCAAATGTTAAATGATCTTTTAGAGAGTTCTATGAGAGGGAGGAGAGAAACACCGAAGATTTTTTCCTTTTACGTTAAAAAAGGGAGAAAAAACACAAACATCTAATTTCAGATTTTTAATGAGATGCAGGGTGTCGAATTACGTCGCCAGATTTTGTGGGGGAGTTCCCCAAAAAATTGTTTCCTTTATTTTTGGACAACTATGGGAAACACTACTAGTTGATGTCGTAGATTAATTCATCGAATCTTTCATTGTCACTATCATTAATAGACATGATCCGATCATGCACTTGGTCTAACAAGCAACCCTTGAAATCGGAAAAATATTTAAATTACCGAAAGGGATTTTGCTTATGCAAAAATTTTTCAACCCTCTTCTTTTTTTTCTGGGCACATCTCATCAGCATAATCATCGTCACAGCCACCAACATCATCATCATCATCAACATCATCTTCGGGGAAGATTAGTCCGAGTGGTAGTTATAGCCCTTAAGGTATTTAACAACCCTTGTCTTGTCTTTAAAAAATCGCAACCCTTCTATGTGTATAGAAAAAAAGGACTCGACGGGACGTCCATCTACATAATCTCCCCATTATCATATCAGAATGTTTTGGTTTTCTTATATACATTTATAGAATACCCCTTTATATTCACCCTGTAGAGTAGTTTTTCAAGTGTACTCAAGTGAAAAACTTGTGTCTCATCGTTTTGTCCGTTTTTCTAATTGTTCTCTTGATTTTCCTGGAATTTTCTTCACAATATCGAGAAATAAATGGAATTTGTAAAATTTTCCGACTTTTTCCCAACCCTTTCCGGTTAATTACAACCAAACTAGACGGTTAACTATTCTATACTGTTATACGGCATAGATAAAAGGGTTGGATTAAGTTCTTTTCTTTTCGTCTTTTTCTATTCTAAAGGGTTATTCATTAGTACCTTGTAGTGATGGTGATATATGCAAAAGATGTGTGTGAAAAAAACCACATACAGGTCTGTCTTAATGTTGTTTTTTTTCTTATTCACTTCATACTCTCTTTCAACCCTTCAACATTACAGGAAACGGAAAGTGGCTGGATATAGAAACAGATCAACATAAAAAAAGTGTATAGTCGTTAAATAGTTTAACCCTTTAGCATAAATGGGTAGTTCGGAAAAAAAATTTAGAAAAATTTTTTTCGAAAGGGTTACTTTGCATATTCGTTGGCTATATTGTTTTTCCCTCTGTCTCCGGTTATATTTATGAATAAAAAAGGCTTTAAGGGTTGAAAATTTTTTTGTGTCATTTTTTCTATATTACAGCTGTTATTTTTGTGTGTGTGTGTGTGTGAGTGTATGTATTTTGAAATCAAGCTAGCGTAAGGTAATGAAACAAATGATAGTTGATGATGGTAATCGTTGATTGTCCTTTATTTCGGGATAAACCTAGTCATGGCCTACCTGGATCTTTATTGATGATAATCATACGAATTAATCAGAAAACAAAGGCAGAATAGAAAACCAACCAACCTATAGGATTGAAGGGAAAAGAAAAAAAAACAACGAACTCACCTCCTGATTCCATGACATATAATGTGAAACCGCCGGATCCATATGTTCCGCCATGACACTCATCCAATGGACCAGACCTTGAGCACCTTGACCACCCACACCACCCGTTTGGGGTCCCGAAGGACTACCCCCAGCTTGGGTGCCGTCCCATCCGAACGCTTTCTACAACAAAACAAACCAAAATAATAATAATTGTTATTATCATTATTATTATTATTATTATCATTATTATAATTATAAAGACAAAGAAAGGCTAAAATTGAGAAAGAGAAAGATAAGATGTTGGAAATTTGTTTTGTTTCCATTTTCTCTATTGTCTTATCATTGTGCGTTAAAGGCACGGAATGGGGTGGAGGGAAAGGAAACGACGGAATGGTAGAGGGGTTGGAGAAAAACTTGTGAATATAATACAGTCGCTCAGGAAATTGTCAATTATTGAACTACTTTTTCTTCCAATTTTCCGCTTTTTTTTTCCCCTGTCGCTACATATAGCTAGGGGTGGAAAATTTTTTCTCACCTGATCAAAATCTCGATCTTTAGCAAACAACATATTTTTATACACGTTATTCTTATCATCATTATTCGTTGATAAGACGGCTTTAGCTAATAGTGTTTTATAAAATTGTGTCGGTAATAATAATTGATTATTATTATAACTGTCTAATTTATTAACAAAGTCATTATATTTTAAACAGGGTTTATATAAGGCCGAACTGACACTGGGGGA
>JAZBHA010000261.1:74349-90412 GCA_037464855.1 Iselma pallidipennis | reverse complement strand
CATACCTGTAACAATTTTTATACAAAGGCCATATGGCCAATAGTCGTTCTATACACTTCTATTTCATTGCGACAAATTGTCTATCTTTGTCCAATCAGTTACTACACGCTTTCCTTCTTTATTCTTTGACGTTCTGGATCGATCCAAAGTGTCAAATTACAAAATACGATTTCAGCGCCCCCAATATGTTACTATTTCAAATTACCAGCAGATGTCACGATCCGCGGGACTATTTATATGGTTGCCTATGTGAGACACGCTCTAGGTAGGCAATTATTACGGACCACTTTATTTTTGGATTTAAGTAAGTCGACTTAAACCATAGACTATTTTAATCAATCCACGTTTTGTTTTCTTCAATGGAAAACTAGTTTTCGTATTCTATGCAACCACCAATATTCAGCATGTTATTCTATAAACAAACCCTTAATTGTAGCTGATGACTTTCGTTGGTTTGTGTCTCAAAGATCCAATATGTCTGCTCTCATGGTGTCCACAAGCTAGGGACCATAGATAATCAATCATCTATCTAATTATAATTTGTTAAATTGTAATTTGTTAAATTACAATTAACTTAGTTGTAATTTAGTTAATTACAATTTAGTTAATTGTAATTTAGTTAATTACAATTTAGTTAATTACAATTTAGTTAATTGTAATTTAGTTAATTGTAATTTAGTTGATTGTAATTTAGTTAATTGTAATTTAGTTAACTACAATTTAATTAATTGTAATTTATATACCTTCAAATTTGTTGCAATCACTGAATATGCGCATTCTGTACAATAAAACCGAAAAGATTGGTACACTTTCACCTATTGAACAATGCGACAGGTGGGTATGCAACCATCAATATATGTATGTATAGTAGGTTATTCGATAAACAAACCTACAACTGTAGGTCATGGCTTTTGTTGGTTTGTGTCTCAAATATCCAATATGTCCGCGCCCATGGTAACCCTAGTTGGCATTCTAGTCTAGACCTCAGACTGTGAGCAATGTTCGTAAGTACGTGTTCGTTCCGACAACTTTGAACGAGCGTTTTGGACCGTACACTCTAAAGTGTTCGGTTACTGCTTTGGAAGCAAAACGAGTCAACTCTAGCTGCCTTCGGTTATTCCAATCTATTCACGCTATTCGCTCTCGTGCACTCCAAACCATTCGGTTATTGCTTCGGGAGCGAAAAGTGTTAACTCCATTCTATTCGGCAAAGAAAAAAAAGTACGAATAGAGTTCACTCCTAACGTTCTAGGTCGCGAAGCGGTGCACACCGGGCGGGCATGCGCAGTGATATGCTCCCATATGATGGAACACGTGCTGCCAGAGTTTAAATCGTACTGGTTTGTAATGATTGGTGGGTTTCTTGTTTAGAAACACCATAAGCGCCAACACGTTCGCTATTTTCCATTTGACTCTATTCACTCCTATGTCACGTGACGTCGTGCACCAAAACCGTTTTGCATTAACCGAAGGCAGCTTCTATTGCATTCGGCGAGTATAGAAAAGCGACACTAATACTCACATTACCGTCAGACCCTATTCACTCCTAAGTCACATGACCTAGCTGCACCTAAAGCGCCGCGCATTATTGGGAAACGAACATTCGTTCACGGTCTGGCCGTTAGACTACTGTTGTTTCATCATAACCTTAATCTTCATTGTCAATGTCATTTGTTGTCGGATTTAAATTTCAGATTTAAGAAAAAATTAAAAAGTTCTGCAAATGTTTTTACAATGGGTGTGTTTTTTTTCGAAAAATCTTCTTGAAAACTTCAATTATTCGTTAATCTACGTTTTTTTTCTGTTTAGATTTGAATGAAATGCGCAAAAATTTGGAGGCTTGCCTAGGTGAAGATTTACGTAAAGAATATTTTGCATTATTACGACAATGGTTCTCATTTAAATCACCAATAACCAAGAAAGAATTCGATACATCTGTACGTAAATTATTAGTAAATGAAGAACAAATTCGGTGTCATAATTATTTTATGTTAGCATTATTATCAAAACGTAATACAAATCGTGTGAAAAGTTCACGCAATACAACTGATAAAGATGTCTTCGAATATGCTGATTTCAATGATTATATACAACCATCAAGTCCTAGTATGTTACCACCAACTGAATATGAAAATCGTAGTGCTGCATTGGAATTATTTATGCCAGATATAGGATTTATAGCAACACGAATTGCAATCACTACATGGGAGAATGGTTTAGATGGTGCTGAAGATAGTGTAGCAGATATTGTTCTACATGCCTGTCAGGTAAAAAAAAAATCTCTTTCGATTAACTTTAACATCTAATTTGCTTGTCCTTTTTTTACGATTTCAGACTTTCGTTAAGAACATTATAATGGCAATGATGTCCAAGAAAAAATCGTATAAAGTCCGTAGTAATAAATTTCAATATGGTTTCAATTTACCAATACCAGATCCATTTATACGTAATAATAACAATGTAATTGATGAAACACAAGAATGTAAAGTTGAAGTTGCTATAGATGATGATACATTTGTACCGAAACAGAAACCATCATTAGAAAATATCGAACAACAAACAGCTTTTGCTTATGCTTGTACGAAACGGAAACGTACCAATAGTTTATTAACAGTTCGATTATTATATGAAACATTAAAAGAAAATCCAAATCTTTTAGGATTTACCGATTTACACAATACGAGTTTACTCAAATTAAGTTTACAATTAGAAGAAACACTAGAATATTAAGTAGTATTAATTAAAGAGTTTGTTCGAAATGGTCGTGTATTTTTTGAAATCGCCGCCTAAACCACAGTTTACCCTAAACAATACCACCAACATTCAATAGGAATTTTTGTGTTAAAAATAAACGTGTGGTAACCATTACATTTGACAGCTGTCAACTTAGATAACCTAAAATCGAAAATATTTATGGACGTATTTAATAATTTTACGAAATGAGTACTTACGAGATTAGCAAATCATCTGTAAGTGTTTTTCAAAATTTTGTTCAATTTATCATTTATCTTTCAATATTTATTCACTTCTAGTTGCTGAGCTTAAAAGCAGAAATTTTACGGAAACAGGAAGAACTGAATAAAACCAAAACTGAGAATGATGTAAAGATCAGGAATTTGAAAAAGCAATCGCCTCTAGAAATAAAAAATAAAGGTTTAGAAAATCGCCAAAAGAACGATATAATTGAAGACGAGGATTTACTGAAAAAGTCAAGGTATTTGTATCTTTACTCCCAACTTTTACTTTTAGTAATAACGCCAATATATTTGTTTAGAGCTACTTTGGAAGCTAAATCAAGACTTTACGACAAATTATCAAATTCTAATACAAACCTGACTGAAGAAGAAATTGAATATAATCGTCGTTATTTGGTGAGATTTGATAAAAAGCAGAGAAAATCAAAATTACCAGATCTACCACCAGAAGATTCAGACGATGATGTTGATCGATATCCAGAAGAAGAAGAGGAGACAAATTCGAATAATTATGATGAACCACCGAAAAATCCTGATGAAGAATGGTAATTATTTCTAATTTATTTATATATTTTAGAAAATTATTGAGAATATTAATCAAACTTTTAGGGTGGAATATATAGATTGTCTAGGACGAACTAGGACTTGTTTACGTAAAGATTTAGATTATTTAAAATCTAAAGACCGAGATCTTGAAGAGATTGTTGAAGAAAAACGTAAAAATCGTGGCGAACCACCACCGCCACCACCACAAGCAGATACATCAGACGTCAAACAAAAACCACCAGAATTCAGTGAAGAAAATGAATTGTTATCATTTGATATGAGGAGAAAAATTCTTAGAGAACAATGGGAAAAAGAAGAAGATAAACTTCGTGATAAAAGCGATATTCATTATCAGGATATTCTATTTGATGGTATATTATATTGATAAAGATTGTTTAAACGGGGTGGAAAAAATAATAAAAATTAAAAATTTGTTACAGAGGCACGTACTCATGGTGTTTCGTACTATGGTTTTTCGAAAGACGAAGAAGAGAGAGCTCGCCAACAAGAAGCTTTAAAAAAGCTACGTGAAGAGACTGAACAACAACAGAAAAAAGCACAAGAATTGAAAGCTCTGCGTGAAAAACAATTAGCTGCCCGTATTAAAGCGGCTAAGAATCGGAAACGTGCACGAATGGGTCTTCCACCCGAAGAAGATGGTATGTTATTACTTTTTCTTTATATATATTTAGTTTTAATAATTGTAAAAATTTCAGAACCTGAACCACCAGCTCCAGAACCGACTCCACCAACTGAACAACCAGAAAAAGCTTCGGATAATGAGGAAAAGAAACGAATCAAAAGGATGCGTGAGAAACATATAAGACCTTGGGATATTGGCAAAGAAGGCGTTAAAAAAGAGTTTTACGAGTATACACAAGAAGAATGGGTAGATAAGCAACGGAAAGATCGTCCAGCTGAATTTGCACCACCATCATCGTATGGCAAAGATGACCGAAAATCATCATCGAAAAAAGATAAATATTACAGAGATAAAAGTAGAAGTGATTATGTACGAAAACGTAGAAAATCAGAAGAACGATTCGTTGGAAAAACTGATAAGAGAATGCAACCAGTTCCAATAATTAATGAATGCAGTGATAATGATGATGACGATGAAAGAATTCCTCAAAGAGGTAGTGGTGTTGAAATACCACCACCTGCGTCTTTTGATTATTATAATGACAGTAATAAACGACCTAGAGTTGAGAAACAACCATCAAATGTTGGTGATTCTATTGAAGCTGGTTTGAAATATTTAAGAGAACAGATTGAGCAAAAGAAGTCGAGTTCGATGAGTAAACGTTCAGATGGAGATATATTTTTAAATTAATAAAGTAATTTTATCGTTTTTTTTGTTTTAGTTTTTAAAAATTGCGCCCTGTCAAAATTTGACGCATGCGCCGAAAGGTTTTTAAACTAACCTAAAAATAGATCTTTGTCCCTCCTTTAATTGACCCGCACTTATCTTTAAAAAAATTAAGAAAATTGATTAATATTAGAGAATTATTCAGTAATTTCAATAATTTGGATCACGTTTTTTGTGGGCAAAATAGTAAAATTCTAAGATTTTTCTAGTAAATTGTTGAAAACAACGTTAAGGTTTTCGATTTGCTTTTATACATTTTAGTGAATTAACCACGTGATACGCTTAAATAATCGAAATAAAGGTTAAATAGAAGCATATTTTTTGATTTGAATCAAACGAATATTTAATCGAGAATTTCAGAATGACTACCTTAGGAACTTGTGAATCTGTTGGTTGTGGGAAGGCTGCTAAACTTCAATGTCCTACGTGCCTTAAATTGGGCATACATGGGTCATTGTTTTGTTCACAAGAATGTTTCAAATCGAATTGGAAGAATCATAAGATTATCCATACATTAGTTAGTAAGTGAGGTTAGGTTAAATTACCGTGTGCTTCTGATTTCCTTGATTTGATTATTATCTTTTAAGTGTTTATGATAATTCTTGTTAATTAAGTTATTTAATTGATAATTTTAGAAGGTGAGAATCGATCTGCAAATGCTGAAGAAACTAGTTACAATCCATGGCCGTACTATACATTTACGGGACAATTAAGACCATATCCTCAAACACCTAAACGCACAGTACCACCAAATATTCTACGACCAGATTATGCTGATCATCCACAAGGTTTTCCATTATCCGAACAAGCTGCTAAAGGATCTGGTCAAATCAAAGTTCTTGATGATGAAGAAATTGAAGGTTTTTGTCATGATTTTTTAAGAAAAGAACCTGAAATATCTATCAAATATTTGGTTGTTTTAGGTGTGAAAGTTGCAAGTAAATTGGGCCGAGAAGTTCTTGATGAGGCAGCTCGTGTATGTGATGTTGGTGTCACAACGGATGAGATAGATCGTATCGTTCATGAAGCATCTATTGAACGTGATTGTTATCCATCACCATTGAATTATTATGAATTTCCAGCATCTTGTTGTACCTCTGTGAATGAAGTGATCTGTCATGGTATACCGGATACACGGCCATTGAAATCTGGTGATTTATGTAATGTTGATATTACGGTTTACCATCGTGGTTTTCATGGTGATCTGAATGAGACATTTTTCGTTGGTGATGTTAGCGAGAAACATAAGAATCTTGTTAAAGTTACACATGAGTGCCTTATGAAAGCTATTGAAATTGTTAAACCGGGCGAAAAGTATCGTGAAATTGGTAATGTTATACAGAAACATGCACAAGCCCATGGATTTTCGGTAGTACGAAGTTATTGTGGTCATGGTATACATCGATTGTTTCATACCGTACCAAATGTACCACATTATGCAAGTAAAAATCGAAATTATCTCTATTTTATTCAGTAATGATTTGATAATTTGTTGATAGAAAATCGTGCTGTTGGTGTCATGAAACCAGGCCATTGTTTTACAATTGAACCAATGATATCAATGGGCACATGGAAAGATGAGATGTGGCCAGATAAATGGACTGCAGTTACAGCCGATGGACAATGGTCAGCACAGTTCGAACAGACACTTTTAGTTAATGAAACTGGCTGTGAGATTTTAACGCGTCGAAGAGATGCAAATGGACAACCACATTTTATGGACAAAATGTAATAAATATGTGTATGTTAACAGAACGAATCAAAATGTTGTCAGATAAATAAAAAACAACAAAAATACTAACTTGTACTCATTTATGTTCTATTGTGCGTATCGAAGTGTCCCTGTGTAGAACGGTTCTACTGTATTTCTTTCGTGTCTATATGTAGCTCTCGCCAGTTGAGAGCTACAATTTGTTGTTCAAATTTGAGGTTATATTTGTTGTCAAATTTATGCTAGTTTGAAATGAC
Source organism: Iselma pallidipennis (assembly GCA_037464855.1). NCBI lineage: Eukaryota > Metazoa > Arthropoda > Insecta > Coleoptera > Meloidae > Iselma > Iselma pallidipennis. Next base: position 83,554 of record JAZBHA010000261.1, on the reverse strand, counting down.
TGTTTATAATCTTTATATTTTCGATAAATCAGGCATATTATTGTTTTATCGTGAATGGAATCGTTTCAAACAATGTGGAATGACTCGTGATGAAGTAAGAGAAGTCACTGAATCACTTATTCATATTCACATTTTTGTATTTTGATTGCAGGAAAGTAAACTGATGTATGGCATGTTGTTTTCAATCAAATCTTTCGTTAATAAAATCTCACCAACTGATATTAAAGAAGGTTTTCAATATTATCGTACCTCAAAATATACGTTACATTATTTTGAAACACCGTCCGGATTTAAATTCGTTTTGAATACCGACAATAATGCACAATCAGTTCGTGAATTGTTGCAACAAGTCTATAGTCAAGTAAGATATTTTTTGCTTTCTAAACGTTATTACGACATTAAGTTGCAGGTTTTTGTGGAATACATTGTGAAAAATCCAGTAGTTTCATTATCAGAACCAATTAAATCGGAATTATTTAAAACGAAATTGGATACATTTATCAAACAATCACCAATCTATTTATCTAAAACAGTTTAACTTATATATTATGTATTTGTGATATAAACGATTCTTGTTCATTTTACTAAATGTTTTATTCAATGCAAAATGGATTATATCAATACACAGCAGATTATAACAAATTATAAATAGAGCACCTGACCAAATACTGTGACAGCTATAGATTTTTTTTAAGAGGATTTTTGTATTTACAGTTGCATATTTGTTATAATAATATAGGGCAATAGAAAATATAATAAGAAATCATTCTATAGAATACGAATTCTTAATGTATATCTCTCTATAAACAAAAGGAAGAACAAAAACGAAAAATAAATAATAATTCGTAAATTATACAAAAAAAAACCTATTCGAAATACAAAGGGGAACGAACAGAAAAAAACGCAAAGATTTCCGAGCAGTATCCAGTACGCTCTTACAGGGATTACTTAACATTCACACAAAAAAAAAAAACACCATGGATGTTGTATGGGTTGTTATACCAACAATTGAATCTAAATGTAAGCATCAGTTTTCTTCGAAAATAATCAAAAATAAAGCATGTGCAAAGAAAACTTTAAACTAAAGAAAAGAAAAAAAAAGAAAAATCAGTCTGAGAACAATTCTAATTGGATTCGAATAGTAATCCAATTAAATCGTTCTCGTTTAAACACTACGTAACACAATAACAATATAATTATTATACATTAGAAAGACAAAAAAAAAACACGATCCCTGTTATAATTAAACTGTAAACTTTGTGGAGAGGCTGTTGTCGGAGTTTCTCTCTATAAAGAGGAATCTGGGGCTGTTGTTGTTGTTGTTGTTGTTGTGCCATTCACTAATGTCTCTTTTGGTTGTTGTTTGGAATCATTGCGACGATTCGGACGATTCTTAGAATCTCTTGATGATGATTGAGATTTTGTTGCAGTTGTTGTTGTTGTTGGATTATTAATGCCATTATTAGCTACATCAATATTATTATTTTGAGCTGTATTGTATGATTTCTGGTCAACATCAACATCAACATTATGATCGACTATAATATAATAAAAGCAAAATTGATAAGAATTTTTATAAGATATCAATAGCGGTTATACCTCTATCCATACGCGACAGATCTTCACTATCAAGAACTGTACAATCCTCATCAGTTGTACGACGCCGGTCATCTTTCTTATCGCGACGACCACCACCACCACCACCACGTGGACCACGTGGACCATTATAATGACGCGTATCAGAATTATGATCATCATCTGAATTATGATGATAGGATGCTATATAGTAAATGATTCGGTATTAATTTCTTTTTAAAATCAAGTGTTTTAGGGGGAAGTGCATGCATTAACTATCACACCACTCCACTCAACATTCATACATAAACACAAATACCAAAAAAATCTATAAATTACCCAAAAAAAAAACCTAAAGAAAAACCACCACCCCCAACTCACTGGAAGAGTATGATTCGTTCACACACAAAAATAAAAACACATTTGTTTTCTTTTTCAATTAAGTTATATTTCTAAAAAAAGTCTTTTTCACAATGAGATGCGAAATACAATAAGTGAGCCAATAATTTTTTTCTTCTTCACCATTTAAGTGTATGGCAATCACTATATTGTTGTTTGTTTCTTCATTCATTATATACGTTTTTTTTTAATGTGTTAGCAAACTCACAATAAGCATCATTCTAAGGCCAGTTTTCGTTATCATTATCATATTGTGGGCCAATAGAATTTACAAATGTGATGTGTGTATCATTTGATGATACTCTGACATGATCAAGTTTTTCGGTTTGCATACCCTTCCAGTAAGGTTTATTTATAAATATTTTTCATTAATAGTCAAGCCTCATGGGGGTTTACTAACTTTTAGAACGAATTTCAACAAACAAACCAAACAAAAATCGAAAACAATCTCAAACATAACGTTGAATTTTTGATAATCTCAAGAAAACTTAGAGAAAAGCCCAGACACAATTAATTATTGTTTAGTTTGTTTGTGGAAATGTTCAATCTAAACATTTTAATTCACAATGCCAAGTGGGAAGGTGCAGATTCGAAAAAAATAAATGCAAAAACATTTTCCATTTTCTTTACCAAAAAAATCTGCACCTACCGTTACAGTTAAATTATGGGAAATCAAGTCACATTCTGTAAGCAAAAAATTATTTTGCTAGGAGCAACTAAGTTCAAGATTATTATGATTTTTTTTAATTATACACTTAGAGACTTTCCTGTACTAATAAATAAGAACGGTACAGGTAGATTATTATATAAAGAGTCATCAAATTAATTCAAAAAAGGGATGAAAACAGGGGGGGAATTAGAAAAATAAAGATGAAAGAAGAAATGTTAGAAGGATAAACTAAAACTTCAAATGCTGCAAAAAAATGCACAAAATTATTGTTGCTGCACACACACAATAAATATCAATTTTTAATTAATATACAGAAATTAATTGGTTCTGTTAATTAACTTTGTCCCATTCAAGATAATTTCTAAAAATGAAAAATTAAGTATACTTCTCGTAATATTGCGGTTACGATTACCAAATATTCTTTTTATGATGATCAACATCGTTTGTTAATTAATTAAATAATTATTAAAGTTGTGTAAGTTTTTCTTTCTACATTGTAAAGACTAGATTTTTTGATGAAAATTTAGAAAATTGAAGACATTAATAAATAATAATCACAACCGCATCACTACAAAATATATTTATTATTCATGTTCAGTAGAGTCCATTATAATGATTTGTTTGTTATAGCAGTAAATCGTTTGGAATAGTCATAGGCCAGGTGTACATCTCGTGTTATTCGCCAGAAATTAATCATAATTTGGCTCTACGCAACATTATTGTTTATTTTTTTTTGCGTAACATCTCCCAATTTGTTAAGATAAAGTACCAACAAAATTTCTTTGTTTATAAAGAATTATAAATCAGAAGGAAAAAAAACACAACAGAAAAAAAAAGATATGAAAAAAATGTCATTTCAATGACACACGCAAAATTCGAACTCTTAACGGAGCAATAACATTTTTTTTGTAATTATTTTTTGAAAATTAAATGGAAATTGGCCATTCCATATTAGGAACAACCTTATTTTGAACAAAATAACACAGTTCCAATCACTTCCTTTCTCTATCACCACCGCCTGCGGAGTCAATGGACAACCTACCCTTGCTGGGTCTCTCACGGTTGCTGCGATCACCGCCACCCTGAGACCCTCTATGTGGTCGACCATTGGTCTGATGTCCTCTACTGCCACCGCTACCGCCGCCACCACCACCTCGACCATTCCCTACAGGTTTGCTGCTATTACGTTTATCAATATTATTAACGTAGTCTGTGATCGTACTACTGCCAGAATTGTAACGGTCATTTTGACGGCCACCCATATTGCCGCTAGCACCACCGCCACCGCCACGACCCCGACCCCCGCCTCCTCCACCACGTCCACGCATTGAACCACGACCGGGTCTACCACCACCGTCCATATCGGAATTGTAACCACGATCACTGCGACGACCTAATGACAAACTTTGCATTGAACCTAATGTTGAACCATGAATACTACGTAATTGCTGATCAATTTCTAATTTTTCTTGGCGTAATTGTTCCACTTCCTACAATAAAATAAAAACAAATAATCATTACACTTGTAAAAAAAACCCGAGGTGTAATTGAATCGACTTACTTTTAAATGTGCCAAATGATATTTAAGGAGTACTTTAGCATTGGATATGCTTTCCACAGTACCAACAAAAACAAATGGCACCTGTCCTTCTTCGCGAGGAATGGTAGGCTGAGGTTCATTATCACCTTCAATTTTAACTCTTACCTAGAGGGAGGGAAAGAAGCAAATTAAATATAAATTTCGAAAAATAGTTTCAAAAAATGTAAAAAACACTAACCACTCCACTTTTATCAACGATCTCTTGAATAATTCGTCCATTTTTACCAATTACTTTCCCTACTAACGCTCTTGGCACCTGAAGAGATTCTTCACTATATTCTAACATGGAACGAGCTCGTTTAACAGCCTCATCAGTCTCTCCATAAATTTTAAATGTGCAAGAATTCTCTTCCAATTCAATATTTGTAATACCATCAACTTTTCTAGCTTGTTGTATATTGGCACCATGGGCACCAATTGCTAAACCCATTAGATCTTCCCTTACATTAAATTCGTCTGAAAATCTGTAAGAAAAAAAAACAAATCCAAATTAGATATACAAAGATAATATATTGTAAAAATTGATATAATATTTATGAAACATGCTCCACTCACTATAAGAGAACGATAGTAATACAATATTTACATGCAGAAGAAATTATAATAGCTATATAATATAATCAACAACAATAATAGGATCAATTTTAAATGGTCTAATAAATTGCCATAATAAAAAAAAATCAAAAGAAGAAATAGTACTTGCATCCCTACGAACATGCTAGTCTTTTCCCTTCTTAAATTTGTCATTTTTTTTTTCAAAGTCGGGAAAAAAGGGCCGATTCTTTTACTATTTTTTTGGTTGCAACCAACAACGTTACAATTTCTCACCTTGAACTTGCCCGATTTGTGTCATAATTAAAAACACGCTGGTATGTGGGCTTATTTTTGCTGAAAATAGAGAAATAAATATTGTCAGAAATTAAAAAAAACTTTCCAATTCATACTGAATTTGAACACAAATAGAAAATGAATACAACAAATAATAATATATTTAAATATATATGATAGAGGTCCTATGTGTTTGCCCAATTTTTAAAATTTTCAAATAGAAAATTTTTGGCAATTTATATGACCATTTAAAATTGACATTCTTCATTTGTTGGCTCGTTTATTTTATTAATTGCAAAAAAGGCACTTTATTTAATACAAGGAAGTATAAATCGTGTGGTTAAGAAAGAGATTGTTATTTAAATTAACGAACGTTAGTGATAACAACAATAGGTCAGGTCAGGTTCAAAATTTTACAAATTATTACACAAGTAAAGAAGTGTCACCTGTAAATAATTAAATTATTCACAGTTCCAGACAATTTTTCAATTTCAATTGCCTAATATTTTTTTCTTTCCAATTTAATGGTTGTAAAATTAGCTTAGCTTACCCTCCGATTGTCGCCAATTTCGTACTTTCCAACTGTCGTGCAGCTTCTTCTGTTCGTTTCAATAAGAGCACTTTTTGAGATAAACTACGAAAATGCATATCCTGTAGTAAACAGGCAGCTTTACGACTCCCATCATTACGTGATACTACTAATAATACACCCTTATCTGGAACGTATCGAATCGAACCAGCTCCAATTGCATTTTGAAATTCTTTATGAGCATTATCAATTTTTGCACTACAATAACAAAAGAAAGAAAAAACAAATACAAATCAAAAATCATCAAATCTGAACAATAAAATGAAGTAAACTATTAGAAGAAAACTAAAATACATACTATTCACGAACATCTTCCGGTACATCAATTTCAAATTTCACAAACGTTGAACTATCAATTGGTGGATTTGTATTTCTCAATCTTAAACGATCACTACTAACAATTTCTGTGTATGTATTATCCCAGCCTACATATTCCAATACGTAAAAGTCTCCTTTCATCATCTGAAAAGAATTTCCCTTTTTAAGTAAAATGTACATAAATAATACTGAATTATCTACAAAGACAACAACAAACAGTGATCAATCAAAAATCGTAAATCAACCCGTTTTAGGGGTTTTGGGACACAATAAAAAGAACACACAAACCTTAATTCGTGATTTCCACCAACCATATCCTTCTTGCATATTCGCTCTTGAATATATTTCAACTTCCATATTTTCCGTAAATTCTGCTTTAGGATCAGGTTTTGGTGGTAAGCGTACTTGTGAAAAGGGGAACTTTGAATCCGGTTGCCACCTGTCCGAAAAAAATTCCAGAAAAAAAAACAAAATTGATTAATCTCTCGTTAGTTTTTTTTTTGGTATTTATATATACAAGGAAAAAAGATTATAAATAGATAATATATAGATTGAATTTAAGATGATAAAGATACAATTGTATAACTTACTCATCTTCGAAGTGTATTAGAACTGAATCGTCGAAAACGTCCAAAACGTAACCCTGTAACAGGAAATAAAAGATTTTTTTCAAAAAAAATTCATGCTCAAATCTATATATACAACATGCAGAGTTGAGAATCTTTTGATAACAAATTTTTAGAATGAAATTGGATACTCCTTGGAATGTGTGAAGATGCAAGTTGTCTTAAATCAATTGTAATCAATTGGAAATATTTTTTATTTATATAGAAAAATTAATGGACTTTGTTTGGGGAAAATTAGGATTTTTCTATCATTTTAAAGAAAAATTCACACCCTGTCAAATGGTTATGGCGTCAAAAGAACACTACACACACTTACACACACACCACAGAGTTCGGGTAAAGACAATATGAAATTTCTCGAAAAGTATATAACGATAACAATCAATTTATTAATAAATTGAATAAATATGAATTAATGATTGAATTTTATTGATTTTTAATTGAATTTATAATATACTTTAAATAATACAGACCTTGTATAGGGCACCATTTTCACCGCATACTTCCACGGCCAGCTCCTCCATGTTGATTTTGATTACACGAAAGGAAACAGCCTCAAAGCGAGGGATCTTTACACGACCACCAACATAACAAACAAGAAAATCACTAGACTTTTTTGAATTTACACACAAGAATTTCATCAATTAAATACTTGAAATTCAATCAAAATGGGATCGATTTCAAAAGAATCTCTACTTTGATTTACGAATTTCACGGCATTTGTGCCAAATCTGATTATTTATTCATGTGTTACCAACGAATGTAGCGGATTTTATCAAGGAACATGTAGATTAGAATGACAACTCGGAGTGTCCTTGAATGTAATCATAAATATGGCGGACAAGCGGGAAATTTGAATTAATGTTACACATTTATTTAGGTTTTTCTGATTTTCAATTAGATTTTTATATTAAAATTGCGTTCATGGTAAAAATATGATTAAAAAATATAAATTGTATTATAAAGTTTACAACGGTCTGAACAAATAACACTTAGTGCTTTCATCACATATTTTACTGAAAAGCTTAAAGAATATCAAATAATTTCTGCTTTTTCAAGTATGAACGATAAAAAAACAAATTTTGAAGACTTGTAGTTCACTAATATTTCATATTTTATTTCATTCTTCGAGGCTGTTAAGTGAAAATTTTTGGTATGGTGCATAAAAAGTGGGGCGTCTCCTACAGTCCGATTTTAGCATAAATTTGCCCATATTTTTCTATCAAAAATGTTGAAATTTGCTGTTAGAGGCACTGATGGTAAAAATACGCATCACCCCTCTTCTTAAGTTTGCAGCATATTAAGAAGAATAAATCCTTTTCTGAAAACATAAAATCCTTCTAAGAACTGAAATCATTAATTTTTTTGTTACCAAATTAAAAATATTTCTTGAACAATAATTCCTTGACACCCAAGATAGATTCCATCAATAATTTAGCTGAATAAAAAAACGCGCTGACAATCGAAAAAATGGCGACCATTCACGCGTCTCTTTTCCATTCTAGTTTATATATTCCTTGATTTTACTGTACTGAAAACTTCCAAGAGCGACAATTAGTTTTGTTGCTAACTTCAAGTGATTACCAACCTGAAAAAAATAATGACACTAGTGACAGTTCAAAAGAAAAATTGTCTTGGTTATGTGTGTAATGTCAAAAACGATTATTTTATAATTTTTTTTTTATTTATTTAAAAAAAATCCTGTGTAAACTTTCAAATAATGATTATCCGTTTATTCCATTAATTATGTACAATAGTAGTGATTCAGAGGAGTTCTATGATGCAGAAGATACTGCTCCTAATCAAGGCACAAGGTGACATCAAAAATCATAAATCATAATAATTATGATAATTATTAACTTTCAATTTATTTAATTTGTATTTCATTTGCTGTAGAAAATCAAGAAAATCTTCCAAAACTAGTTTGACTCTGAAGGCAAATTCTGAACCAAACATTTCCAAATTAACAAATAAAGATGATATCAAAGTAGATGGAATTAGTGAGAAACAATTAAAATTAACTTCCGTAAGAGTTTTTTTGGTTTTTGGTAAATTTTTTTTGTATTGTCATTATTTTATTGTAGATTGAAAATAGTAATAGTAGGAATTATCCAATAACTGGTAGAAAGAAATTCAAAGAATTACGTGCAAAATTACAAAATGATGATGAAGAAGGCTTAGCTGGTAATATAACACCACCAAATAGTCAAGGCTCTTCCATAGATGGTATATTTGCGTCCTCCAGTAAAACTTCCCATCCATTTCGTATCATTGAACAAGATACTGTTAGTTTACAAAGTATCAATTCTGTTGGACGTGTTGCTCGAGTTCTAGGTCCAGTAGTTGAAGGTAAATATCAAAATACTAAACATCAAGAATTCCAAACATTATCCACATCAAATAGTGATAGGATATTACAGATTTTTTGTTTAATAGATGGATAGTTAAACAGTGAATAGTATTTCTTAGAGGAATGCAAACGGTAGCTCCTATAAGATTCAAAATTGCTAAAAAATGATAAATAATAATAGAAATTCTATAACATAATAATAACCGTCTATGATTCCTGTGACTAGAAAATAAATGCATACTGCGCAACA
>JAZBHA010000261.1:33852-61881 GCA_037464855.1 Iselma pallidipennis | reverse complement strand
ATTATTATCATTATCATTATTATAATCTTTGTATTTTGTTACAAAATTACAAGAAAAATGATAGGCATAAAGCCTTTTTTTGTACATAACTTCTCTTCCTTTTTTGTTTTGATTGATTATTCTAGTATTTATTTACATTTACGTTAAAAAAATTGCTATTCATTAAGATTTAAGATAGTTTGAGTATTTTTCTATTGGTGACTCCTTTAAGTTGCCTTTTTTCTGTAGTAAATAATTTTTGAAATTTATTCATTTATGTGCAATAAGCTAAAAAAGGTGAGAATTTCTAACAATTTCGACGACATATAGTAGTGTAGTTTTATTTGAATTTACAGTAAATATCTTATTGTTTCATGTATGTTTTGTTTGTTTTAAATATATAAAAGTATTAATTATATTTCTTGCAACTTGAAACAAGTTGTGAACAGTATTCAATTATTAATTTGTACAGAGTTTTGTGTTTGTTCGTTTATTTGTTTGTATGTTGTATGTTTGAATTTAGATTAATTATTTGATTTGATTGCTCATTTATTTAAATTTTGTTTGATTTATTTAATAAGTTTATCAATTACAATATTGATTTAATTTAATTAAAAAAAAAAAGAAAAAGATCATAATAATAATAATTATTATTTGTCGTTTCTGTTAAGAGTTTTCTTTCAAATCCTCTTGATTAACTCTCTTCTCCTCACTTTGTAAAGAAAGCCAATTATTTGCCGTATTTGTATTTTAAATATTTCGATATTTATTCTGGTTGGTAACATAAAGTGATAATAGTGGAACTTGTTCAGGTTGTTTCTGTGTAGACAGGTGAGGCAAACAAACAGAATATTGACTCAATGGTGGCAGCAGAAACAACTATTTCGTTCAGATCTCTTCAAGTTATCTTTCTATAGAAGAAAAATAAAACATCGTCACATAATCGAATTCGAATTATTCCAAGTCCAGTTTCTGTCTTACATACGGAGATGGTTTCCGTTTTACGAACTCATCGGAAGTTGGTTCAAAGAAACTCGATCCCAACTGCCGAGGATCTATTGTCTCTTCTTCCGAGCACAGAACGGTTGGCAAGCAAATTGTCTTTTCTTTTGAAGAAAATTAAATTATGACCTTTAACAACACCGTACATCAGGAGCCTACAGTCGGAAGTCTAGTCTGAGACTCTTAAAAAGGAACTTTTTTGGTCGAACGAAAAGTAAATCAGTCCCTACATAAATGTGAATTTCCGCATTGGTGTGGGGACTGCTTAATACGCAAATGTGAGGATTGTTGAAATAATACATACCAAAGATTCATACATGAACAGACATTGACACATTACATCGGTCAAGTCAATCAATTTCAAGCAATCCTATTTTTATCTGTCTGCTATTTTCACTGACTTGTGGCCCTCTTTTAGACACTTTCACCCTACAAAAACTTACCAAGGAAGACTCCGGTACCCTGCGAGAAGACATAGATTCTAACTGTGTAAACCGTTTTTCGATAGCTGTTGCCGTTTCTGAGACCTGAGTGTGACATAAAACAAGAGAAACTAAAACGAAAACTTGTAGAAAATGAGCTCTCTGGGACCTCTGTAACTATGTAGTTTCGGTATCATATCGGTATTTATTAATGGGATCAGTGGAATGTTACTAATAAAAGCTGTTTTTTTTTAAATAAAAAAAAACTGTTTTATTCTTTATAATTACAAAATAATGGAGCGTGTTATTTATAACTTTTTTCTTTTTTTCTTTTAAATAAATTAAATTATTGTTGTTAATTCGAAATTAATTCAACTCTATGTCTATGCAGGTACAAGGTGTAATTGTTTATATAATTTGATTTGTTGTTGATGTTGAATAATTTAATAAAATAATTTATTTAAACAAATAATAATACAAAATTACGAGAAGAAGAAATTAATAATGAAAAGAAATTATCTAATTACATTATTATGCTAATATAATATTAAATACATACATATTATGTTAATTAAATTGTAAATACTACAACAAAATAAATAACCCAAATGCCAGACCCGTAGGATGTTTCCTAGAACCTATTTTAGGCACACGAAATCAAATAATAAATATAAATAAATTAATAATTAAGAAATAATAATAATAATAATAATAATGGCATAATAAACATCCTACTTGTTGTGAACCTGCAAATTACTTTGGACCGTATCAATTATTATAAAATAAATAAGAAAAATCTAAATACTAATAATTGTATTAATTTTATTGGAAAATTTGCTAGATTTTTGAAAAAAGTCCAAGTAAAAAGACCTAAAATCCCAAACAATACCCTAACAACTTACCCTACACACACACACACATATAATATATCATATTATGTAAGACAGTCCAAATTTATAATTTTCCGATTATAAATTATTACAAAAAATAAATAAATAACGGGTAACCTTACGTATCTAGACGTGATTTTGGAATTATTATCAAAAAAACCCTAATTGACAAAAAAAAATCATCTCCTAAACTTACGAATAAAAACAGCTCTTTCTAGCCTCTTTCTTTTTATTTGAATTCACAGATAATGATGGTCGCATTCGAAAACAAAGTACGGCCGATACTAAACAAGCAATAAATAATACCCCCAATAGAACCACTAATGTTACAGCAAATCCGGGTGTTGTCATACAAATTAAGCCGGGATTGATGTCTTCTTTAGCTGGGAAGACAATCGTTGGTGCCGATGTAGAATTATTATCTTCCAATGAGAATGTTAGATCACCATTAGAAACAACACGGATTACACGATTCAGACCAACTTCGGTTTCAGGATCATTATCATCATTGTCCTTTTTAAGGGCTCGTTTTAAACGACGCTCATCTCGTGGATGAGCTGAATGTAAATAACTTTCAATTGGCAATGATGGTCCATACGAATTATCGGGAACATTATGAGCTAGTTCAAGTATATTATTACTGCCAGGATAATTTGAATCCGAACACTGATCAGGACATTGGTATCGGCAAATTTGTATTGTACATTGGAAATGGACTTCCATTGAATCAGGGAATTTGAATGCTTGGAAATGTGCATACGATAGAACTGAAGCACTAGCACCGAAATTTTTGATTTTCGTAAAACGTGACATTAATTTTGGTCGTGTTACACAGCCTTTCTGGTCGACTAATTGGATGGGTGCCCGTTTCCCATCATGTGCCATACAATTTCTCACTAACATATCAAATTTCGAATCATCATCTTTAATAGCTAATACCATCGTCATAGTTTGACCGATCTTCACTAAACCAGAAACTTCACTTGCCCATGGTCCTTTACCGACTTGTATCTGCATCCAACAACCAACATTATCACCAGCAAAATCAGTTCGAACAACATCCAACATATCCACGGGGAATGGCCGGAATGTTACCGATTTTTCGTATTGATCATGCCATGTACATCGTAATTTTCTTGCTTGATCCCAAACTTCTTGTACTTGAGGATCATATTGGATGACAACGATATTTTCGAAATATGTTCCTGAACCGGATTCAGCTCCATAACCGTATAAGCCATTTTCAGTATTCCCGGATGTACCACAAGCATGAATTCCGATTTCGAATGTCGCCGAAGTCCGACCCAGACCGGCCGGTAAATGAACACAATGTACATTACTGTAATGACCTTTACTGAAAACGATCCCATAAAATGGTTTATCAAAACCAACATAAACTTTCATTAGATTCTTCTCGCATTTAACATCCAATGAGATAATTTTCGGCATATCAGGAGCCGGTGATGGCCAAATATCATCACCACCACCACCGACACCAGTACCACCACCGCCGCCAGCATCATATTTATCCATAGCTTGTTGAGGGTGTGGTAATGGTGGCGGTGGGCCATTATATGCATTCTTATTCTCATACAATGGTTGTTTGTTTTTCTTGACTAAATTTTTATGTGGAAAATGTTGCTGACTATTACGTGGTGGTAAATTGATTGGACTACGTGGTGGACCATTAAATTGTAGTTTTTTCGGTGGTTGTTCTTGATCAGCAATTGATTCTAAAGCTAATTGAGTCGGTTTTGGATCGGTGACTTTACTGGGACGTTTCTCCTCCTGGCCTGAAAATGAATCAATTGGTTTGGCGTCATCCTCCAAGGCAGCCAGCTAGAAGAAAAATGTACATAATTTATATTTTAAAAATTAAAAATCCGGCATAGATATTTATTAGACTTAAACTATGATCGTGATATCAATTAACTGATGTAATCTTCAAACAGCCTGTAGTTGTGTATCAGGATCAAGAGATCGAGAGATAATAAAGACTATAAAATGTGGTAAAAAAACTATTCCTAAAGACCTGTAAAGATCTAAAAATCCTTATTGCTCCGCTTTTAAAATCCAGTCAGAAAGCGAGTCACGTTTCTAGCAGAGTGCCGTTGGTCCTTTAATCTGGCCAATTAGCACCCTTTTTTTGTGTGCACACACCTCACAAAGTAGGTCTGCAGTCTGTAAATTACTTAATCTCTATACACATCTGTGTAAACATCTAGTGCTTGGATTTGATCGGTTACGTTTCATTCAATAAATTAATCGATAGATTTGTTATAAAAATAGATAAAAAACAAGAGAGAAAGAAGCATACATAGGTATACTCGAAATGTTGTATTAATAATGAATGTTTTAGGTGCGGCGTATTATACGTGCTTAGCGAACGCTGGCCGACTGACCCGTCCACTTGTCCTTGCTATAGTCCGTTATACCTACAGGTCACATGCCCCACTCATCCTTTGAACACACACACACATACACACTCGACACATTTCATGGGCAATACAAGAATCATGGTATAGCTGGCCAAATTGCTTAAAGCCAATTTTTTTTTATCGACTTTGCCTACTAACCATTAGAGTTTGTAAAACAGAGCAAATCTGCCTTTGATAAAAATGCTAATGATGATGATAAAAAGTAGGTCCTATCTGAACAACTGCAATGCCAAAATCATAATCAAACGGAACATTCAACAATCTTTTAAAAATGGCTAATTTGTTGTTCGGTTGGTATACCTAATAATCATCAATGGTATTGGATAGGAGGAAGTACCGGAAGATGGACAAGTAGGTCTTTAAGTCATCAGGACTACAAATCAGACTAAAACAGATATATCTGAGGAGATTCTTGTGTAATTTGTAAGCTCAACGAGCCGAGTCTAGTTGGTGTTGGTTGCTCTTATTTTCGTTCAATTATTGTTGTTTTATGAATACCATTCACTAGGAGCAATTATTATTACATACAATGATGAAACTGAATGGAACGTGTGATGGAACGTGTAGTGAAATGGTTAATGATGTAAGGAAATAGGCGGCATTCATTAATGCAAATGTTTATGCATATGTAATTAAGATTCTACATAACTGACTGTGGCCTAAAGAATCAATCAATGACCACATTTCTACCAATTGTCTTGACTACAGGACAACAAAAAACTGGGCCAATCAAAATTTTTGAAGATTTTTGAGTTAACAGAGCGGTTTTTTTGCCTCCACTTTGCTTCTGTTTAGAATCAATTGAATTGCAAATCCTTCAAAATATTAGGTCAATTATTATGAGATTAAAAGACTATGTACTCACCCTTTGGCAAAAAAGGCTAAGAAAGACGAGAATGTAGAATCGCCTCGTCTCCTTTTGATTCATTTTTTGATGATTCTGAAATCAGAAAAAAATTGTCTTTCAATTGAAACCTCATTCCAATCAATCATAATTCCAGTTTTAAGGAAATACCGCTCCAGAACAACATTTCTGATCTTGTCCATGACGACCTGAATTTCATATAACATGTTTTTTTTTTCAAATCATGATGTTTTCCGGGGGGTCCCCCCATTATTACAACAGATGGTAATAAAAATTCTTTTTCGTATTTAAGAATAGGAAATAATTTACAATTCATGTCAAATTTCTGTATATTGGCCTATTGATGTTATCAATAGTAATGATAATAGTAAAACAAACAAATACTGATCTGATTAAATTAGTCTTTAAAGATACTTGTTGATTTAACTGTAAATCGAGTAATATACTGAATCACAATGATTCCAATATCAATGTCAATTGCCGTCAAAAGCCCGTTCTTACTAGGAATTCCAATAATGTTGTAGTGTTCTATGTGGGGACTGGAAAAATAAACTAAAGAAAGACGAAAGACCTGAAAAAAACACCACGAAAATTTGTGATAACTTATCACTCTACATCCCTGTAGGAAGTGAAAATCCAGGACCAAGTGATAAGAAATCGTGGTGGATGGGCTTTGATTTCCTGATTCGTAAAACAAATTCTATCAACTAGTATTATCAGGTCAAAATTTTGATCAAGCCAAGAGTAGGAAAAAAGTTCACGAATCTATATGTATTGACCTCAAAACAATAATAATTCGCTACCAATTTATGGGGAAAGGTAGCCTCTTCTATAACTGTGTGAGCGGTGGCCGGAATATTGGGCGGTCATGTAGTAAAATCAATATTAAAGCGAGAGGAATTTGTGAACACGTGCAAAACCCAATTAAGTAGAATTGGCCATTTCTACTGAACTTTTGACGAATATCCCAATATATATATATAACGATTTAGATTATTGAGTCCCAACATGATTTATCAAAAAATTTAAAACAAACAAGATACTGATAATGAACTTAGAATCAGTACCAAAATTTGGCAAATTTTTGTAGTCCTGGTGGATATTTCGGCTATAACTGTTCAATATTTTTTATATTTACCATCTATTTGAGAAATTAAAATGATGGTACCTTTTAAGATATTTTAGTAAAGTCCTGTCTTTTTGGCGGGCAAAACCGTACACCTCCACAAATCAAAGATTGAATCCCTGGCACTGGCACCACAACAACACCACTTTCTAAATAGTACACAACTACATGTATACCACTCGACAACACACAACACAATCGCATCAATCTTCAAATTGAGAATGAAAATCCACCTGTCTCAAATCGTATGTAAGCGGTAATAGTGTAGTGTGTGTGTGTAAGGCGCGTATCATTGGGGGGCATCCTGAAAGCAACTTTTCGATAGAAGAAGAAGAAGAAGAAGCCACCCCACCAAAAACCACAGACAACATACTTATACATATATACAACAACAACATATCAACAAGAAGAAACAACGTCAGCCAAACAGGCAGCAGCAGCCTTATGACCCAGACACGAAGTTTAACAGTTATACCATTTCATAGCACCGGTGGTCTCCTTCTTCTTCTTGGTCTTGGTCTTGGTCTTCTACCATCGTCGTCGTCGTCTTATTCATCTTCATCATTATTATCATCATCATGATTTTCTTATATGTCAGTTTGAGTCTATTTGGCCTTAGGAAGTAGGTGAACGGTGCGAA
Source organism: Iselma pallidipennis (assembly GCA_037464855.1). Lineage (NCBI taxonomy): Eukaryota > Metazoa > Arthropoda > Insecta > Coleoptera > Meloidae > Iselma > Iselma pallidipennis. The sequence continues at coordinate 54,519 of JAZBHA010000261.1, read as the reverse complement.
AAGTTGCGAAAGACCGCACCCGAATATTCTATAGAGTAGATCTATATATTTTCGAGTTCTTCTTCTTCAACTTGTGTGTGTGTTATTTAAGACATCGGTTGCGCATCTCTTGAGACTTGTATTATTTAACACTGTAGGTCAGTAGGACAGGAGGCTCATCACCATTATTATCATAATCGACGACGACGACGTAGTACACTATCGCTGCAGGTCTATTCTTTCCAACAACATACCATCATCATACAGGAAAAAAATGCTCGAATTTTATGCTGTTTTTCATACAATTTCCGTCTACATTCCCAGTAGTTCCATTCAATATTAGAAATTTCCCACACATTTTACTTTCGCTCTTCAAACCGACTTCCTTTTATTATTATTATTTGCATATTTGTGTTAAAAGGAAATTAAATAATTGGACAAATGATTTATTATAAAAAAAATGTATATTTAAAATATATAGTACAATTGAATTTCTAATAAAAAACCTTAAATAACTCATGCAAAACTATCCACAACTTGTTGCTAAAAAAATCAGATTTTTTTAATTTTAAAAGCTATGTACGTACTTAAAATAATTCAATTAAAATCAGTACTTTTTACAAATAATTGAAAAACAAATAGAGGACAAATACAAAGAGAGATATAAATATAAATAAATTTACTTAAAAAGCTTGTTAGTACATGCTGTAAAAAAAAGAGAACATTAACACAAATATTTGCTAAATTTTTACGTTTCGTAAAAAGGACACTTGTTTTAATACTCATACTATACACAAATCTTTAAAATTTGAGGCACATTGTTAGTATTTTACGTGTTTTTTTTGCATCTAATTATTGTCTAAAATACTAAAGATATGTATTTGTTTCTTTCACAAATCATTAAAAAGCTTAACGATTTACTCCCAAAAAATAAAAAGAAAAGTTATATGACACCTTATCGAACAGTTTGTTGTAATGTTTGTGCTTTGAAAGACAAGAGAAATTATAATAAAATATTGTAAACTATTACTATTATTGTTAAAAACAATGTATTCTTAAAAAATATGTTTAAAATATAATAAGGCAAATATGTACAAAAGTGTTGTGTTTTTTTTCTGTTTTAAATCAAAAATGATTTTTTAATAAAATTCTACCAACTTCAACTATGCACAAAAAGAAAAATTGTATTATTATTATTATTATAAGCAAATTTATGGGAAAATTATTCGTGTCAATTATTGTATAATAATATTTTGAATCACAGACCATATAATACAGTATTATATTATTATTATTATTAAGGCAGTTAATATCGAATTTAAAAAAATATATATAAAATCTTTATATTACATGAATAAAATTGGATTTGGTGGATATTCCCGATAACAATGAGATTTAACAAGAACTATATAATAATAATAAAAAGAAATGATGTGTGGAAGACAACGACGACACCATCATTATTATTATTATTTTACTAAATAAAGCAAATTAAAATTGCTTTGAGAAATTCTTCATTCAACTTAAATAATAAAAATTTAAATATAAATTGCATCAGATCCTTTATTTGTTTGATGTCCTGATGATGTTGTGTATGTATTCGGACTGGCAATATTCTCTGACCAATCGGAATTACATGAACGCGGTGAACTGGACGACCAATGTCCTGGACTTTCAGGACTCGGTGTTGGAAAATTATCCGGTAATAAATGATCAGAATGTTGTGATGGTGGTGTTAGATAATAGTTTTGTTGATATTGTTGTGGTTGTAATGCTGCTGTACTATTATTATTGTTATTGTTGTTACTATTATTATTATTATTATTATTATTGGGATTTGTATTATTTACAACACCTGTATATGTCATGGGCAATTCGAGACCGGTTTGACTGAAATCAAAACCCATCTGTAAGTTGTGCGTTTGTGGTACACCACCATGTTTCTGTTGGGTGGCTGCACGCATTGCAGCAATATGTGTTGGACTTGTTGGTAATGATGGACGTGTTTTAGCTGGTGATGGTGAACCACTATAATCTAATGGTGATAATGATAGATTTGATTGCACAGAATGTGGTGGTGATTGATTTGAATATGGTGGACTTAATGTATTTGGTTGTTGCATTTTGTTTTGTTGTTGTTGCTGCTGTTGTTGTTGTTGTTGTTGTAACAACATTGGATCATGGAAATTTGTAAAATTTATTGTACGGAAATTATCCAAATGTACTAAATTATGTATTGGCACATTATTTTTAATAACATCCTCATAACTGGGTGGTTGTTTATTTGCCGTTGTCGATAATAAATTATCTAAACCTTTTGCTGTTAAGCCCATATTTGAATAAACTGATGCTGTATCATATGGACTTGGTAGATTTGTCATTGGTGATTCAACTGGACTTAATGTTGATTGTACTGAATCGATATTTTGAATTAATTCAGTTTGTTGTGAATTTTTCTTTGTTGCCTTTTTTGAATTGGCTTTACGACGCATTACTGAACCATTATTATGACCTAAATCATTATCAGGACTATTTGGATCTATTGACATATTCTTATTTGATTTTTTCGATTTTTGTCGTTTTGGTATTATAACAGTTGGTTGTTGTAATGAAATCTGTCCAGTTGGTGATGTCATTACTGCATTATTAGGAATCATATTCAACATTTGTGGGCTACGTGGTACATGTTCATCTAATAAACGTACAATATCATGATGTAATCTTTCACTAGCAACATCTCTGGGCAATCGATCCATATGATCTGTTATTTCTCTATTAGCATAAGCTTCTAATAATGCTTTACAAGCTTGATAAGAACCTTCACGTGCAGCTAGGAACATTGGAGTTTCGTCTTTGTCATCTTGTGCATCTCTATTAGCTCCATGTGCTAACAATATATTAACTGCTTCAACATTATTAACAGCAGCTGCCCAATGGAGTGCTGTTTTACCTGAATTATCAGCAGCATTAATATCAGCTTCAGCACTAATTAAATCTTGTACCATTCCTTCGATAGCTAAACGTGCAGCTAATATCAATGGTGTTGTACCATCGTGCATACGTGCATTTAAATTTGTTGCACGATTTCTTAATAAGATCTGGAAAACACCTAAAGCATCTGCTGCAACAGCAGCATGTAATGGTGTACGTCCAGTATTATCTTGTGCGTTTGCATCAGCACCAGCATCTAAAAGACGTTTAGCTGCATCGGCACGTGCATATCTGGCAGCTAAATGTAACGATGTTTCTCCGGTTTTATCCATTATTGCATTCAATTCAGCACCTTGTGCCACTAAATCTTGTATAATAGCTCCAGTTGAATCTTCTTCTTCATCTTCACCCGTATCCATACCACCACCACGTGTTGATGCTACCATTATCGGTGTCATACCACATGGACCACGAGCATTAACATCATTAATATCTGGTGCTTGGGGTGGTGTTAACATTGAAATCGGTTTAACGTCAGATGCTTCTAAATGTTGTTGTGTCCATACTCTTGGTTCAGCTTCTTCATAATCTGTTATACCGGTATGATCACTAGAGTACCCAGTTTCTAAACCTCTAAATCGTTTCGGTTGTGGTAAATCAGATTCATCATCAGACCATTGGGGTACATGACAATGTTGACCATGTACATCAATTTCAATACCAGGAATTGATGAATTTTTACTTAAATTCCTTAATTCTTGACCTTCTGGACCACGTCGCCGTGATCGTCGTCGTGTTGGTGAACTAGTTCGTAGAAAACCATCAGGAAACCAAGTTATCCCATGGGCACGTTTCCTTTGTGTTGTTACAATGATAGCAATCACAGCACTTAGACAAATTATAACAACAATACCAATTAAGACATATTTTGCATTTGTCGGTGTATCGACATCATCAAAAATATAACTATCAGAACCACTGACTTGATAAATCGGGAATGATTGTGATAATGTATGTTTTGATGCTTTAGCTGCAAGAAAATCAGCAGCAGCACTAGCTGTATGGAAACATGTTTCAGAATTCTCAGCTACTGTAACACATTTACGATTATCAATTTCCAGATAGACCTTAACACCTGAATGTGCCTGTTCTGAATAGATAACATGATGTTTTCTCGTATAATAACTATCAGGTATGCTATTTTGTGTTGATCCAACCCATGGATAAATCATATCGTTACCTAATTGATCTTTTTTAACACGTACAGTTGTACGTAACTGATGGCTAGTATCACGTAAGAATGCAACTAAATTATTCTTAAAACCTTGCATATCCATTAATATAATCATTGAAATAACACCTTCTGCTAATTCCGGTGGTACTTCTTCACAATCTAAACCATCCCAATTACATTCAGCATTATTACAACCATAATCACATAAACCATTTGCATAATGTTTTTGACAATATGCATCATAAATTGGATTACATGGTTGTAATGATTTTTCACAATCACGTCCATCAAATAAACATTGTGGATTATTACAATCTTCATTACATATACCATCCATGAAAACTTCCCAACATTTTATTGATGCTGTACAATTCACCCATGGATTTATACCTAACGAACAATCATTACCATCAAATTCACACGCGTATGTGTTACATTCTTCATCACAACGACGATTACCACGTTTCAATGGACAATTATTTTGATTGCACAACATTCGTTGTTTCTCTAAATCTTTTGCTAAGAAACTATTTGAATCAATTATTGGATTGATTGGATAGCCTAAACCACCTGGTGAATTACGATCATAAATTTCACAATTCTTTCCGCTACGTTTCGGTGGACAATAACAAGCATAATCACCCAATTTATCTTGACATATAGCATCCGGATGTTGACATGGATTACTACTGCATTCATTATATGAATCAATTTCACAATTTGTACCAGTTGTACCAATTGGACAATCACAAACATAACCACCTTTTTCGGATATACGACAAACACCATTATTCTGACATGGATTTGAATCACATTCATAACCACTAAATTCACAATTCTTCCCATAGAAACCATCTTGACATGTACATTTATGGCCAGCATGAATTGCCGTACATATACCACCATTCTGACATGGTGATGTTGCACAGAAATTCACTTTAACTTCACAATGTCTACCCATATAGCCAGTTTTACAATTACAATGATAATCATTGATTAATTGGACACAATCTAATGTACCAATATTTGAACAGGGATTTGATAAACACTCATTTATATCACCTTCACAACGTGGCCCAACAAAACCCGGTGGACATTTACATTCAAAACCACCAACTTTATCAATACATGTACCATTATTATGACAAGAATCCGGTCGGCAATCTTCAACATTCACTTCACAAATATAACCAAGTGTACCGGGTGGACATGAACATAGAAATTTATTGATATCATCATGACATGTTCCACCATTCTGACATGGATTCGGTTTACAATCATCAATATTCAATTCACAATTTTGCCCTTGAAAGCCTGGCGTACAATCACAAGAATATGAACCAATCAAATTATTACAAGTGGCACCATTCTGACATGGATTCGATTCACATTCATTAATTTCTTGCTGACAATATGAACCCGTATAACCATCTAAACAATGGCAACGATGTGAATTACCAATATCTTCACAAGTACCATTATTACAAAGCTTTTTCAATGGAACACCTTTGCGAAGAGAAGCATCTTTACAACTGACCATTTCAACATCACAAACTTTTCCAGTCCATCCAACACCACAGAAACATTGATATTGATTCTTGATTTGTCGACAGGTTGCACCATTTTCACATGGACCTGTTGCACACCAATCAACATATTCACCACAATCTTTTCCCGTATATCCATATGGACATTGACACGTATAATGTGTTGTATGATCTTGACAATTTGCTCCATTTAAACATGGGGAACTATCGCACAAATTTATTCGACTTTGACAGTTTGATCCGGTATATCTATTGGGGAAGAAGAGAATCTCTTATAAATATACAATATTGTTTTTTTGCAATTATAAAAACACATACCCTGGCTTACAGACACAAGTGTATGAATTGATTCCATCAATACAAATACCACCATTCATGCAACTACTATCGGTACAATCTTCATCATTTGTCTGACAATTAATTCCAGAAAATCCCAATGGACATGAACATGTATATGAGTCAACGTATTGATTACAAGTAGCGCCATTCTGGCAAGGATTTGATAGACACTCATCAATATCAGTTTCACATTGTTTGCCTTCAAAACCGTTAGCACACAAACATGTATAATCACCAATATCATCTAAACATGTTCCACCATTCTGACAAGGATCTAATCGAATAAAAACAGAACAAAAAATTATTCGAACATTTTTGGGTTTTGTCTGGTTAGTGGAAAACTTACATGAAGCACAATCATCGGTATTGATTGAACAATCCCTTCCTTCATATCCACGTGCACAAATACAATTATATGAACCATTTGTATTTCGACAAACCGCTCCATTGCGGCATGGTTTCGAAACAACACATTCATCAACATCTTGTTCACAAAATCGTCCCGTATAACCAACCGTACATGTACATGCAAAATCTTTATAATTTGAACTTGGTGAACATTTAGCATTATACCGACAACGATTCGGTACACAAGGATCTAATTTTTCACTACAATCCCGTCCTGTATATGGCAATTCACAAACACATTTATAATCATTAACCAGATCAATACAACTGCCACCATTTTTACATGGATTAATTAAACAATCATTGATATTTGTTTCACAATTGATACCAGTATAACCGGGAATACATTCACATGTATAGGATGCTAAATGATCATGACAGATACCACCATGTTGGCATGGATTTGAGGCACATTCATCAATATTAATTTCACATTGTTTACCACCATAACCCGGTAAACAATGACAAATAAATTGATTAACACCATCTTCACAACTACCACCATTCTTACATGGGTTCGATGTACATTCATCAACATCACTTAGACAACGGGCATCATAATAGCCACGTGGACATTCACAACGAAAACCATTTACCATATCAATACAGACACCACCATTAGCACAAGGATTTGACGCACACTCGTCGATATCATTTTCACAATGTCTTCCAGTAAATCCAGGAATACATTCACAAATGTAACTGCAACAATTCAACAAATTTTTGGTAAATCTACCTAAAAAATACCAACAGATGGACATATATACCTGTTGATTCCATCAATACATTTGGCATTATTCCGACATGGATTACTATAACATTCATTCACATTGATCTCGCAATTCGGTCCTGATGTACCAGCTTTACATAAACACTGATAACCATTAATTAAATCTTGACATATTCCACCGTATTGACAAGGATTCGATTCACATTCATTGATCTGATGTTGACATAAATGGCCAGTATAACCAGGTCTACACATACAACTAAAACTATTTTCACCATCAATACATTCACCATGAAGACATGGTGATGATTGACAATCATTGATATTCGTTTCACATGATAGACCAGTAAAACCCGCTGGACAATCACATGTATATCCAGCAATTGAATCTTGACATATTCCACCATTCTTACATGGATTCGAGATACAATCATCGATATTAATTTGACAACGAGAACCAGTAAAACCGATCGCACAAGTACATTTAAAGGAATTGATTAAATCATGGCATATACCACCGTTTAGACATGGTCGATCTTTACATTCATCTATATCAATTTCGCATTGAGTTCCAGTGAAACCTAGAGAAACATTTCACCCATTAATTATTAAAATCTTCTTATTCGTTTTAATTATAACTATACCTGGCATACAAACGCATCGGAACGTTCCCGGATCATCTAAACATGAACCATCATTATGGCAAGGATGTGATTCACATTCATTTACATTCGTTTCACAGCGTGGTCCTGTGAAACCCTGTGTACAATTACAGGCGAAACTTCCAGGTGTGTTCACACAAATTCCATCATGTTCACATGGAGAACCTAACAAAAATCACAATTATTACAAAAATAATGAAAAAAAAATAGAAAAAAAAATTACCTTGTTCGCATTCATTTATATCTTCAGAACAATCAACACCTTTATAACCGGAAGCACAACTACAGGTATATGAACCATTAATGGGACTTGTATCACAGATGGCATCAGCATGGCATGGATTACTTGTACAAGCATCATCCAAATGGCAAAGTAAACCTAAAAAATTGAAATCGAAAAAAGGTATTTCAAAATTTTGAATTAAAAAAAACAGAGATTAATACAATAATTTAATTAAAAATAAAATAGTTTTCTAAGGATAATTGGAAACAACTCAAAATCAGTTTTGTTATTCGATTATTATTAAACAAATTTAATTGAATTCAATAGTTAATTAAAAAATGATAATTGTAAATTAGTTTGTTATTTAGATCCCACAGAAACTGTACAACAACACACCAACAAACTTACACAACCAGCAACTTACAATAATATGATTTGCTCTTTCACAACTATAAAAGAATATGGGAGAAAAGATGGTTATTGTAAATATTTTCAAATACGATAGATGGTGGTGTTTTTTCTTATTGGATTCCAAAAAAACTTACCAGTTTTTCCTGGTGTACATCGACAATAGAAACTACCAACACGATCAATACATGTTGCACCATTAAAACATGCAGCACCAGCACAATCATCAATATTAATGGAACAATCTGGACCAGTCCAACCATTTACACAAATACATGAATAACCACCAATACTATTTGTACAGGTTGCACCATTCTGACATAATGATGGTCTTAATGAACATTCATCAACATCTTGATTACAATAACGACCTGTATAGGCTGGTGAACATTGACATGTATATGAATTAACACCATCTATACATGTTGCACCATTTTGACATTGATGTCCTGGACAATCGTCGATGTTTTCTTCACAATTTATACCACGAAAACCTATAGAAAATTTGATAAAAGAATGCCAATATTTCGATTTAAAACAACAACAACAACAATTGATTACCTGTAGGACAATCACAAGTGTAACTGTATTTGTCACGTGGTCTACACTGGCCACCATTTAAACAAGGACTTGGATCACAAGGAACATATTCACTTTCGCAATTCTGTCCTGTATATCCTTCTTCGCAACTACATCTATAATAAGAAAAAAATGAAATAATTTTATAGGTAAAATGGAGGAAATTTCAAATGAGATTTACGTGTAACTGCCATGGGTATTGTGGCATTTGCCATGTACACAAGGTTTATGTTTACATTCATCTATGTCTTCTTTACATGATGGACCTGTAAATCCGGCAGCACAGGTACATTTATACGAATCACCAACGGATATACATTCAGCACCATTACGACATGGTTGTGATGCACAATGATCTTCTTTTTCGCAATGTTCACCTAGAAAAAAAAAAGTTTTTCTCTAATAAATCAAACATACGATTTACACTAGGATAGGTTTTTCAAGTTCTCATTCAGATCCTTAAAATTTTGAAAAATTCTGAATTCTGATTGGCTAGAGCCGTACAAGTCAGGCTTACGAATCCACCAAAAGAACAAAATTTAATCGTGTGTTAGCGCAACGGAAATCAAGTCTAAATATTTAACAAAAAATGATGCAACCGGACGGACATCAGCCTTGAAATTGTGAAAAAAAAATTTCTGAAATACGGAAAAATCGTCCTGGAAAAAATTGAAGAACTACAACGAAATCATGAAGGAAGAGGGAACTTGAACCGTCCTTGGCGTTTGATGGGAAACCGGAACAGGTCAATGTCCTCATCTCTATGAACAAGCTAATCAACTAAACTAATAATATTAAAATATGATTTTTGCTTGTCTTGTGTCTCATCAAATAAAAAAGAAAAGAACAATAAATAGATATATCATTGCACATTGTTTAGTTTACCTGCAAATCCTGGTGCACAAGAACATTGATATGCTTCTAAAGAACGTAATGAACACGTGCCACCATTCAAACACGGTTTACGATCACATGAATTCGCTATCGGTATCTCACATAATGATGCTGTAAATCCTAATGGACAGGAACATGTGAAACTTGGTGAAGCACCTGGTGATACACGAACTTGACAAGAACCACCATTCTGACAACGTGGTCCTGGACCAGTATGACATGGATTTAAATATTGACAATATTCACCAACATATTTCGATGTACAACTAGAACAACAACAAAAGAATTGTCGTAAAAAATACACTGATTGTTTATCAAACAATTGTTAATAACATACTTGCAATATGAATCGCCTTTTGGTGATGAGATACAGATACCACTATTTTTACATGGACTTGGTGAACAAGAGATAAAACCTTTAAGTAAAAAAAAAAATATCATAAATAATGATTAATACACTCCAAAAATATCATAACAATACTTATAATTAGAAAAATAAATAAATAAATAAACATTATGAGACATATATGATTGCATAATTTCATAAATCATGATAGACAAGAGGAGCGGTTTCTTTTACCATTCGATAAAGTTACTAATTAGTCAAGTTCTCACATGAACGTTGTATTTTATCCATAATAATTAAAATACATATCCTAATTCACATAACTCTTACTTCCATGCATTGTTTCTAACTCTAATATAGATACAACTCAACTATTATTGAATTAACTTTTTTTTAACAAGAATAATGATGAAAAAAGAATCAAATTCGTTTACAAATATTATGTGTACCTTATACATTGCAAAAAGGAAAACATAAGTTGCCTCACAATGTACAAACTTACAAATAATATAATTTGTCAATTCATAAATAATTACGATTTGATTGTCGTCTAGTGCAGATCTTTTTAACGAGCTCTAATTTGACCTTTGCTACATTATTAACAAGATCTCAAAGACATTAAAAATACAAAATGAAAAACAATTTTTTTTTGTCCCTTGTTTGATTCGTTATTTTTTTTTGCAATTATTATATTTGACTTTCAATTGTAGTTTCATATGTGTTTCACCAATTTTTTAACCTTCGATCTTATTGGAATTTACCGGTTTCTCCCCTAAAATCTTGCTCTTCTTTACATTCTAATTACTTACTCAATTAGAAATTCGACTACATCGTCAGTTTTTTCTTATGAAAACTTTTTATTCTCTTATTATAAGATTTTACCACTGGCCCCTCTATGTATATAACAAAGTTTTTCAAAACCTATTGACGTAGAGTAGACTATTGTTTGCATAGTATTTCACCTCTGTTTAAAGAAGCTTTTTTAAAGGAATTTTTCTATTCAACGACGTTTTTCGGAACCCGCATAACGTACGTATGCCATTATTTACATAGTGAAGAGATAGTTGATCCTCTACATAACGCACCTTTTCTTACAGTCCCTTGGAGGTTCGTTATATAGAGAGTGTCAATTATAACTTCAATTTTAATAACTTACAATCAGTTTTTTTTTGATTTACCTTGCAGGTATTTTGAGTCATATCCGGTTCTTTTTTTGGATTTCTCTCCTATCATTTCCTATAATCTTCCGTTTTATTTTTACGAAATTGTTTTTACTTTAGTTATTAATTATTCTTATGTTCTAACAGTTTGTGTTTTAATAAAAAATTGACTATTTATTTTATGGTAGTATTTCTATTCTATTTTGCTTTTTTCTCTCATCATAAGTTTCTTTCTATATTCATGTTTGTTTGCAATTAGTTCTCCTTTTGCTCTCATAATGTTCTATCTGTGTAATTAATTATTATACAGGATGTCTCAGTGAATGTAACACATTTCCTGCATCAACGATACGAATTTTTATTAAATAACGAACATGTATTAAAGGAAAAAATATTGTTAATTACGTTAAATAGTGGGTACATAAAAAAACCTAATAACTAGAAAGCTAGATTTGTTGGGACGTCAGATATAATCTTGTAGGTATAATTTCACGAACAACTCTTTCTTTTATACCGAATTTTGTTCATAATAAACGAACGACCTGTATAGTAGGTATACTGTGTACAGTGTATCATTAAGAATAACTCATCATGAATGCGGAAGAACATTTTCAAAATCACACAGAAATCGAACAATTTTCATCAATTAAAACACTGAAAATTAATTTTCCCATATATGAAATGTGTAACAAAACACAACAAAAAAGGGCCAAATGACGCAAACGAAACTATTTCATATTTGCCGCTATACCGGAAGTACCAGTACGGTACCATTATGAACCGGTCGTCTTTTTGTTTCAGATTATCTCGAACACATTAAATGCAAGACGAAACAACAACAACGAATTATCTTTATGTATGTTGCTGTTGTTGTTTTATGATTATTATTATTACCACAGTTATTACGTAATTGTGTTTAAGGAAAACTTGAATTTCAAGCACATTTCCCGCTAAACCGGAAATATTAAATTTTTGAGCCAAAAATTTCAATCGACAACAATCTGTACAAATATACAGGGCCACATTTTATACTTTTGGAGGCCCTAGGCGCGCAACAACATTATCATGAGGCACCCAAAAACTAGGCTGTCTTTTATATTGTTGTTTATTATAGGAGTAAGGTTTGAAATGTGGCCCCCATAGAAAAGGAGGCCTACAGCTTGCACCTTATGATTAATGCGGCCCTGCAAATATAACAGGAATTTATTGAATGGAACTGAATAAACAGGAGTTTTTCTTTTATACTATTTTTGTTTGTTTGTTATAAAGAAATTCCAATTTTAATTTGGTATATTAGGTATTTTGCGCTACACCGACTACAGTTGTTTTTTGCAACAACAAGAAATGATCTGAATTTTCAATTAATTAATTCTTTTGCTATTATAAGCGAAACTTTTCAAACAATTTCTACAAACAAACAACAGATGCATTTTATAATAATTTGTGTCATATTATTATAGTTCAGTGGTTCGAGTTGTGTTTTTTTTTTCGGGGGAGCACATTTATTCTATATGTTTGAAATTACAACATGTGTGTGTGCCTAGAGCCAGATGTTAAATATTATCAACATTTTTTGAATGATAGCGATAGTGAGAACCGAACATGTCAACGGTTTCCTTATTATTTTTATACAATTTACACCATCAACTTGAAGACTTAAAAATTTGTAATTAATGTAATTTTTTAAACAAAATTCAACAAAGACTGACAATTATTGGGTATATGTATGAATACTATGTATGTTATATATGACATGATATTATATTAACAAAGGACATTGGTCTCAAAGTGGTCGAACTTTCTTCCATGTGAACCGGACTTGGGTAATTTTTTTTTTCCAAGTAAACTCTACATTAAAATAACAACCAAAAACCCAACCAACTGATTACAAACCTGTTGTTACGTGGATAAATGTGAAAAATACAAGAATAACAGAGACTTTAATCCAAAACCCATAAGCTCTCCTGCTAGTGGTAATACACATTGTAAAATTACGTCCCTCATGGGTTAAACACTACCAACTTCTGTTTTAACAATCACATCAAAAACTACCAATAATAACTTGTTATTGTAAACACTACACTGATTCTATTGTCACTAATTAATTAATTAATTAATTGTCGATTTTGTTTTAATTAACTAAAGTTTATCTCCAATCACCAACCATGAAAGCTTTGTTTCAGGTTGTCCCGAGACGCACTAAGATGGCAGCCACCAACAAATAAAGTTCTTTATATTCATACGCGAAAGCTGTTTTAAGTCACCAAATACTTAATTTTTATATAAATTGTATTGGAAAATCCATGGAACTTTTAATAAAATCGTAGAGATTGTTGATTGAATGATTGAAATCACTAGGAAATTTTCACAAATTTGATAATTTTCATTAAGAAAAGTACCGTGAGAACTTTTACGGGAACTACTTTTTCGTATACAAAATGTCGGAATGTAACACTTGCAACAACAACTGACTGAGTTGAGTGGAAGAGCTGCTGCAAGAGAGCCGTTGTTGTCAACCAATCAGATTATGCCCACTGACTGATTTGTGTACAGAATCCAACAAGTTATTATTATTAATGCAAACAAAAAAATAAACAAAATTGAGATTAAGTTTTTTTTATGATTTAATGAAAAAACACACAAATTCTCAATTAGAAATTTGAATTTTTCAAATTGAAAATTTTCATAATTGACCGATAAAATGGCGTCCAAATTCTCTTAATTTTTTTTTAATATTTATTTGATTGTTTTCTACAAATATTTGAAGAATATTTAGATATTTCTGGATGTATTTCATCTTAAATTGAATAATTGTATGTGTTTAGTATGAATGAATTGTTGTAATTGTTGATTTAGTTAATTGAATAATTTGGTGATCTCAATGATAGGTCAATGAGAGAGCGCTATTTTTAGATTAATAGTTTCATAGTTTCATTTTCGATTTCTTCCCCCATTTTAACAAAAAAAAAAAACGTCAAAAATTTCAGATTTATTTCAGGGCGAAAAGGATTATTTTTAATGAAATATCTGTTATAAAATAAATGTAATGTAATGGGGGTAGACGACCTCTCTCTGAAGATATGTTGTTATTTGAATAGTTCAGAGACTTCATTTTTTTTGTTGAAATGTTTACATTATTACGGATAGATGTCGCTGATATCGAGATCTACAAATTACATATACAGATCAGTGGAATCGTATAGGAACATAGGCGAGAGACGGGAATGGAGACAACTTTATAGATTTGGTATAAGCGTAAGAGAGACAAAAATACGTAGGTACCTATTCTGGATAATGAAGAAGCTCCTCCCTCACTTTATACTTTTTCTTTCTGAATTAAGTCTGCCCCAAAATTCAGTTAGTCACCCGTATAGGGCATCTCTCTCTCCATCCGTACACATTTTGGTGAAAACTAACTAGAAACATAGGAATTTTACCTAAGCTAGACAAGACAGACACTATTCTTCATAGAATACAAAATAAATACATGTCAGGTAACAAATATTGAACAGCTAAACGCTTGCTCTCTTGTCTATTATATGGAGAATAGTGTCAATCTTGTCTAATTTAGGTGAAATTCCTATGTTTCTAGTGGATTTATAAAAAAAAGCGTACAGGGTGGGGGTAGATAGAAATTTCCCTATAAGAATGACTTAACAAATGAGAAATGTATCCATATTTTCGATACTAGGGCGAACTTATTTTAAGAAAAAGCACAAAGTGAAGAAGGAACTTCTTCAATGTCCAAGGTAGTTAGAAATTCTACCAATTTTGTCTCTCTTGCGCCTGTACAAAATAGGTTAAGCTCTTCTCACTCCCGCCTCAAGATCTTTTCGCCTATGTTCCTAGAAGATTGAAAAGACCTGTATAGAGCGTTCAAGCTAACGATAAGAGGAACTTTCAACTTTCAAGCATGGAGACAATGAAGGTGGTGGTTTGCACCCTCAGAACTTAAAGACAACAGTGACGTTCGTCTATGTTTTGCTTGATACTAAACCTGTATTGAGACATTTTCTACGCCGCTACTGTAGCCAAAGACACGAATTCAATTTTAAACAATAATTTAGTCTTCTATCTTCAAGTGGACTAAACACTCACACTTGGTTTCGACTAACGGACTAATGAGGTCCTATAGTACTCTACACTGAAGGCCCTGAAGAATAAAACAGGGCAGTATTCAAAATGATCAATTATGTTCCAGTAACCTTGCAAGTAGGAGATTAACAATAAGTAAATAGATAGTGAAAAAATCTTATAGGAATATTCAGGGCTGTAATTAAACTCAAATTTGTAGTCATTTCTTAAAAGATGATTTATTTAGAAAAAAAAACGAAAAGTTTACAACTAATTTTTTACTGCATGGCTCCCTCTCCAGTTGGCATCGATCGAATAATATCCGAATCACCAGGATCAGTAATCGACATAGCACAAACACGGAAATATTTTCCACATGCAGTACCCAATTCAACATTATTTCCAGTATAATGATGGACACCAGTTTTGGCCAACATTGCATAATATTCAATTTCGGATTTCCTTAATGGTGGCGTATTATTTGCTATAATTACCAATTTAGCTTTACCTTGTCGCAATGTCTTAAAAAAAAAACAAAATACAATGTTATTAAGACATAACCTCCAAAATTACAGGACATAAGAGGTGAACCATAGGCGGAAAAACTTACTTTTAAAGTTTGTTTATATCCTAAACAAAATTTCCCCGATTTCATTACCAAAGCTAAACGGCTATTGATGCTTTCAATAGCTTTTTTCTGCTTCTTTTGGGCTACCATTGTGGCACCTGGAATTGAGGTTATATCAATTAATACTTCATTAATTACATAAAATTTAACTTTTAAACGACTTTTTATTTTAAAATGTAAATGATTCGATCGAAAATTAACAATAAATAGAAGTATTTCTTACGAAAAAATTACCTGAAAACTGTTTCCACGTGCACCAGCAATTGACACTTACACGAAAAGAAAAATGGCCGCCTGGTTAAAAACAGTGTTGCCAACCGTTAATTGTCGGTAAACCCTCGCCATCTACTGGTGACTTAGGAAAGCAGTATATGAACATTTTCCCGCTATACAGTAGAACTCCTCTAATCCGCAATCAAACGTATTTCCTTCGTTCCTTCGCGTTCAGGACTTCGAAAGCTAAAGGACATTAATAAGATAGTTGAATTGTAATTAAAATAATTGAATAAAAACTAGAATTTTATTAAGGAGAATATTTACATTACATTTTCAATACATTATTAATTTACCCTTATAATAATAAATATGGACTGTTCGCATAACAAATAGAAAAATCTACAATCTATTGATTTTATGTAACTACACCAGTCCATAATATACATTTTTATCTAATTTACTTCATATGATATTAATACTTAATCGAGAAAAAATAAAATCAAAATCAGGGCACAACCAAAATGTCTCAAATAAAATCCAGAACATATCAAATAAACAAAAAAAGAAGAAAAAGTCAAAAAGAGTCGAATCTATTTCATAATAATGATGATAAATGAGTAATAATGTGGACACAATAAAATATGAAAAAAAAAACGATGCAGTACAACGAGTTATATAATAACAGTCGGAATTTATCGTGATATTTCCCGTCGTACATCACCAGCACCATGAGAGTCATCATATCCAAGACGTTGACTCGGTAAGATTTTATCAAAGAATGGATGTTGTAATGCTTCCTTTAAAGTTATTCGTTGTGATGGTTCGTATTCTAGCATTTTGAAGACAAGATCAAATAAATGACTATGATCTGTATCGTCAGTTTGTTTATATCTCTGTTAGAAAAAAAGAAAAGAAAAAAAAACATTAATTTACAACAACCAACAACAACCATACCGATTTGAATCTTATTACCATAAGTGGTTTACAGTTATCTCTAACATATCGTCCAGCTGAACTCTTTTCATCCCATTCCAATTTACCACGATAGAAATATTTGGTTTTAGTCTTCCTTGCCATTCTAAATACACACAAAAAGTTAGCAACAAAATAATTAAAATTACGAGAATTTAGGAAATATTCACCTAATTGGAATCTCTCCGAGAATACGTTGCATCATAGCTAAATGTTCTCGATTATCGTGGGTTTGGAATAATGTAATACCTAGATATAATTCGAACAGTATACAACCAATTGACCATACATCACAGGGTTGGGCCCATCCCAATTCTAAACATTTAAAACATTGAATTATTATTAGTTAATATCCGGTGTGATCTATGAAACTTTTTGATCAAGTGAACTTTGGATGACATAACGAACGTATGTCTTCACTTTACCGCTTTTTGAATCGAAGTGCCAAAGAATCTCTATAGATGGCGTTAGTGCAGTAAGCAGCTGAACTATCACACAAGCAACGACATACGTTTGTCGTGCCGTAGTACACTTTATCTGTATATAATTTTATTGAAAAAAAAAAAACAAGTAATTACCTAAAATAACTTCAGGCGCTCGATAATGACGTGTTGATACTATCGTACTATGATGTTCATGATCAAATGTTGCACTACCAAAATCTATTAATCTAACATCAGTTCGTTTGACTCTTTTTACATCCCTCCTCTAGAAAAATTAAATACAAAATTAATTAATTATTCGAATAATTTAGAAGGTGGAAAAAAAATTACCTTTTTAGGATTATAAACTAGATCATAATCTGAATCAACAAATAATATATTTTCAGGTTTGAGATCAGTATGTGTCAACTTATTATCATGTAAAAATTTAACAGAATAACATAGTTGATATCCTATATGTCGTACTTGATCTAATGGATACGGTTGATAATTGTTGTCTTTCTATAATTTAGTGATAAGAACAATGAATATTTGAGTTTTATAATAGGAGTAAAATAAAATCGAAATTACCAAAAAATCAAAAACACTAAGTCCCAACATTTCAAACGCTATACACATGTGCCCATGATAATCAAACCAATCCAACATTTTTACACATAAACTATAAAATAAATAAATAACAATAAATCAATCATATATAGGAAAATATGATAAAAAATATAATTTTGATAATAATTACTGAACACAATCAGGATCACGATCGGCCAATTTCTCCAATACATTAATTTCCAACTTAGCTGCTTCTCTATATTTCTCTACATTTTTTATTATCTTTAAAGCCATTGAATGATCCCTGTAAATATAATAATATACGATTTATTATCGATTAAATATACGAATGTGAGTCAATTACTTACATTTCTATATCTTTTACTTTAACGACTTTACCAAAAGTCCCCTCCCCAAGAGTGCCAAGTATTTTATCTGTAATACAACAACAATAACAATTACAAGTTGTTACGAAAAAGACCGACGCCGTATGAGGAACATTTAAAAATAATATTACAAAATTATTCAAAAGTAGGTACATAAATATATATAAAAATTTGTTCTCATTCGCCTCGGCCTTACTTTTCAAAAATAATAAATTTAGCATGCAATTATAATTTGTCCACGAATTTAGAAATATGGACTTTGTTTTTTGATATAAAGATAATCGATTAATCTTGAAAATCTACTGTTTTTCTATCAATCTCGACTTGTTTATTGGTCGAAATATGAATAAAACAGTAGATTTACTAATTTCTTTCAAAAAAAAAAAAAAAAATTGAATAGAAAGAGCTTTATTGATCTTAAATTTATCTTTTTACTCTTTCCCTATTCAAGTTTTTTTCTTTAAACTTTCTTTTTGAATTAAAGCTGAAAAGAAAGGAAATTACGAATACGTGTGGTAAGGAAACATTTTATGTCCGTTTTTTGGGGATATATATATATATAAATTTTATATTATATATATTTTTGAGAGAGAGAGAGAGAGATATATAAGACTTATCCGAAAAAAACTGCTAAGTGTAACAAAGTGTAGTATTCACGAACATCGGTCTTGTAGAATGTCTCCTGAACGGTAAATGAGATGGCCTTCTTCATCATCTTCCACTGATGGTGCTCGCGAACTCTGCATTTGTCATCATCATCATCATCAAGTGAGCATCAATATCATCGTCATCATCATCATCATTGATTAACATCATAAGTGGTTGGATTGATTGTTTTCATCCCATCACAGCATCAACATCATTAGATTGAGTGTTTATCATCATCATCATCATCATCATCATCGAACGAACGATTGATCAAGACCAGTAGACAGGTCAATGTGGCCGCCAATACACAATGGAGTTGAGTGGCCCCCAATAAGCAGACAAAAGGAAAGGGCAAACGGATTGCCAAATCAACAATCATTCTCTTTAACGGGGTACATAATATGCACCAGAACAATATTTAACAGATGAAGGTATATAAGGGAGAGAGGATTAGTGGTAATGTATTTATATAGAGTATATTTGCAGGTAATTCATAATAATTAGATAGAAGTATAATTTTTGTAATACTTTTTATAAGAAATTGTCATACCCCACATATACCTTCTTTCTGATACATTCATTTGTTACATTGTGCAATATTTATTATTAGAATCACCAACCAAAACAAAAAAAAAAGCAGTAATAATTTATTAATTTCAAGAATATGAAATAACATCCCATGGAAAATTTTGAAAAATATTTAAAGATTTTGGCAATTTTTTTTGGAAAATACTAACATTAAAAAAAAAGATCACTCATTTAAAATTGAAATGAAACTGATCTTATTACAAATATAGAACGTTCCAATTCCAATGTAAATAATTTTAAACACCACACAAAAATAATTGTGTAGTTAGTGTATTTCCCCCCTGTACTTCTTACATACATTTCATTAAATTAAAACATTACTCCATTTATGGGTAAGTAATCGAAATTACAAATTAAGTCATATTATGTTAAGTATCTTCACTGGATTTGGTAATTTTTTGCTAAGTAATTTCCGTTGTTTGTTAAAACCTTTAAATAAAGAAACCAAGATATTTTTATAATTCCGAAAAAAAAAAAACCTTATTGGGGAAATGTCACACGTGCGTGTAGTCCTCCTCACTTTACTACACTTGGCATGGGATCATCATACTAACAGTTTAGATTATTTTTGTGGGAAAAAAAACGGGAATTAAAAATACGATATTTTCACTACAATAACAAAAAAAAAATCAACTTACACAACAGCGTTAGCTTTAATGCTTCATTATTATTTGAATTTGAAATACGCAAGCATCACTCAGAGAAGTTTTATTTTTATTAAAA
>JAZBHA010000261.1:13549-25455 GCA_037464855.1 Iselma pallidipennis | reverse complement strand
TTTATAATAAACATTTGTATTAAATGATGACATTTAAGCTAACTTAAAACTTAATTATTTACTTTAATTTAACAACTTAACATTAAATTGTTAATTTAAAATTGTAAATTAAGAATTAAATTGCTTTCAAGATAGACAGCCATCTTGATTATTGCCGCGCCATTCTATCAACTTCCAGCATTTCACTCTATTATCTAATTTCAAATTGTAATTCAATTTAAATTAATTACAATTAAAAGAAAATCATGATTTACTTACAACTGGATGTCGTATGTGATTAAATTTACCCCAAAGTAAATTAGTAAATTCAGTAAAACAATTCCAAGTACGTTGTGCAGATCCTTGAAACAGCTGGACAGCTACAGACAAGCCAAACATCGATCCGAGCCTTTGCTACTTCAATGGTTGGCGCCTAATCTTGGGTACCGTTTCTGTTCTTTTTTCTAAATCGAAAATTATCAATATTATGAAAGAAAATCTTCACAATTTATTGATTAATGATTGCACCATAATCAATTTAATGATTTTAACACGTTTTTAATTGAATTATAATGGTTTTTTTTATGAAAAATGGAGGGAAAATCGTACAAACAACAACGGAAAATGGTTGCTAAATTGTCGGTAACTGTTTTATCGACAAGCGTCGCTTTTGACGCTCAAATGCCAATCGAATTAAGCGGGAATTTCAAATATATACAGCTAAACCCCGATAAGCCGTCATTGAAGAACCACCGGGTAGGGGAGTGCTCTGAAACCAGCACTATTTCAAGCTATAGGAGCGAAAGGGCTTCGGTACAGTTCGGTTTGTGGGACTAGATGGGAAGTGAGTATAAATAATGAGATATAAATGTTCACAAAAATATTGTAAATACGGTAAACTGAACCAGTTTATTTAGAATGCATTTCAATAATTATTGAATAACAATAACAATAGTATTTGGCACCATGGAAAAAATAATTTTGAGATGAATACAAAAAAAAAACGTGTTATAATGGTGAATGTATACTAATATTGATGACTTGAACAATTGCGATTCCTGGGTAATCTGTTGCAATAAAGATGAAAATGCATAGTCTAGGCTGGTTCTTGTCGTCAGAAAATTCTGAAATTTCGCTTATACCCATCAGGGACCATGTCAAGACAGTACATAAAATATCATACCCATAAGACGATCTTAAGGGTATATTCCATAGGCGCTAAGTACCCTGAAAAATCGAATTTGCACAATATTATTCACTAGTATTGCTGTCTATGTGTTGATAGACATACCTGATTTTTTTCAGATTTTTTCCGCAATGGGACTAATATGACTCCAGTAGGGATTGTTGACTCTAGAGACCATTCTAGGGCAGTACATAAAAACTCTCATGCTTACGACGATCCAAAGGGTGTATTTCATAGACGGCGAATACCCTGAAAATTAGAATTTACACAATATTATTCACTAGCATTGCTTCATATACATATTATGTTGATAGACGTACCTCAATTCGTTCAGATTTGTTCTCCAACGGGATGATCGGTACAGATAGGTTTTATTTATGGTTGTACAATTGTTATTCATCTCTTAAAGGGTTCATGAGCCCTAACTGATGCTTCACCGCCGCATGTCTGGTGAATGCCAACTCATATCCGCGACAGGCGGATGGCCTGTGGTGGGTTTTCAACTACCACGGCAAATGGGTTTTTCCCACTGTTTCCGCCAAATAACCAAAAATTGGCATATGAGCGACGTTGTCTTTACGTTCATGTTCCATCCACTTCGACAAAGTCGTCAGGCTATCCAATTTGCCTGTAATCAAGCCATGCAATCTCGCAGGCAACATCACGAATATATTGATTCCAGGCAACGAAAGTGTTCTGTTCGAAGCCTGTTCCCTGACGGGTAGTCTTCAATGTGGTCTTCCCAATAATTCCATCGGCTCCAATACCATGGAGCCGAGCATTTTCGAGAAATGTATTATATAGTGGACTACTTTTATGTCCATTACACGCACGCCAGCCGCCAGCCAAGCCCTCGACCTCTATCTGTAACAACGGGCATTTGGCATCGCTGACAGCTGCCATCAATTGTATTTTGGGCAGTTAATGACATTAAAACGTTCTTATGAACGCAATCCTTGATTGTTGTAGCCCTCTTCTTTTTCTCAACCGGAGTAGAAGTGAGCCCAAAGTAGCAGCCCAAGTTACTGGCATTTAATCCATTTGGTAGTAGAAGTCTGGAAAATTTAATGTAGATAATTTTTTTGTGTACAAGCTGTGTCCAACTCACTACTCACCTACCCTTCGACATCCAAAGAAAGGTTGAAATAATAGCGTAGAAAACTGCCTTGAAATTGATTTTAGTTTTGCAGGTTATTATCAAACACATTCCCATGTTTCAGCAATTTCCTACATATGTTCACTCAACAAACAACACAATGTTACCAGTGACGTGCAGATCCTATATGAACAATCGAATCCCCTTTATTCCTTTAACTTACACAAATCTCAATATTGGGCCATATTGTCATCAATTTACAATCAAAATATCCTTTGTCCCTGTTGATTCTTCTAACCATTATAAGTAATTCTGTGTCATCATTGTGTTGTCTCATCGAATTTCTACGACTATGAGGCGATTTTAAGAATACATTCTTTACATTTTTACATAGTTGCTCACAATACAGAACCGTATCAGATAATTTTTATTAGGCTATTGTTTTTTTTATATACAGTCTCTTGTGCTGTAATGGATCAGTTTTATATAATCAATTTCAGTAAGGCGTACGGGATCAAGAAACAAAGTTGACTGTTTCCAAAAATTATTCTATTTTAGTTACAATTTATATATAAAGAGAAACAACGATTAAATGATAACAAAACATTATTAATGATAATAGTCTTTTCGCAGTAGATAGGCTAAAGCGAATGATAACGTTAAATCTTATTATATTAAAACAAGAAATGGGGACTACAACGTACAACGTAAAATACCTGATTTGTGCAATTTAGCTTATGTGTATAACAGGATTTAGCGTTACCGTTCGCCTTAACGTCTGCCCTGTGGCATTAGAATAAATAACACATTCGACGACACATGCAGACTGAAGAGTGTTCACAATAGCGTGCTATTTAACGGTTATAGCCGTCGTGTTACGTTAGAAGATCGAGGCTATGCCGGTTATAACCGTTAGCACCGTCGAATGTGTCAAATAGCAATGAATAACACTGAAAGGTAAAAGAATATTTGAACACAAAAAAAAAAGCTGCCTCTATACATTGCCATAAAATCTTATAAATTCACGAAAAAAAATCACAGTCACAACAAAAATTACGTATTATCACTTGAATCGGACATAATACGCGAACTAGCCTTTGGTGAATATTCATCATATACCTCTTCAGAATCTGAAGATTCTAAACGTTTCCTTGACTTATTCAAGAAACGATTTCGTGAATAACGTTCTGGTGATTTATTCATACTACCATCATTACTATTACTACTATTACCATTTGGATTTGAAAACGGTTTCGATCTAGATCGACTACGATGATGGTTTTTATTTTTCTGTTTTTTCATACTTTTCGCTATTACACGTTTCTGATGATCTAGTTGTGGGAATAAATCTGCAAAACAAATATTGTAAATCAGAACAAGATTCCTAATCATTTAAGAATATGAAACTACCATGAGAAATTTCTAAAGCTTTCTTGGCAGCATTCATTTCAGCCTGTTGTATACTGTGACCCATTGCACTAGCTAGTCGATGTCCACGAAAATAAACAGCAACCGTATAAACACGAGTATTTGTTGGACCTTTACATTCAATCACTCTGGAAATGGAAACAAAACAAAAACTCATTTTTAATAAAATACTAGCTCCAAGTTTTGTTAATAATTAATGGAAAATCATCTTACTTGTATACAGGAATATCAGGTTCTCCACCATCCATTGTACGTAATGTTAAACAACATTGTTGTAATTTCGATTTTGGATCATTCCAATCTTGATTCATAATAAAATCTTGTAATCGTGGAAATAATGTAACTTGACAGAATTTCTCACAGAATTCCATACCTTTATCAACATATAATGCACCAATAAATGCTTCTAATAGATCAGCTCGATCTTTCGTTTTCAATTCCGCCTTTGGATTATTATAAACAGCATAATTTGACATGCCTAAATCATCACATACGACTGCCTGAGTTCGATTATTTACCAAAGAACTTCGTAACAACTAAAATCACACACAAAAAAAAATTAAATTTCCTTAAAAGAAACATTGTAAATTTAGAAAATACCGATAAATGCCCTTCGTGATGTTCAGGAAAATATTTATATAAATATTCGGATGCAATCAATTGTAGAACAGTATCACCTAAAAATTCTAATCGTTGATTTGAACCTAATGTTAAATTTGTATAGCCAACACTACGATCAGTAAATGCTCTTGCTAATAATCGAATATGTGTAAATTCTACACCAATTGAATCTTCAAATTTCGTCAAATTTTGTAATAATTCAAATTTCGGTATCCATTGACGATCACCAGTTGGTTCTTGTTCTTGTAATGGATGTGGTGGTAAATTCGACCAAACATCTAATATACCTGGTGTTGCTTTAAATAGTGTTTCAGAAAATACACGATCCACAACCTGGAAAAATGGTAAATAGATAGAAAATGAAGTAATCATTTAAAAAAAAATTAGCCACCTCAATGCCACCATCAAGGAATAGTGCACCCATTAATGCTTCAAAACAATTCGCCATTGCATGTCGTAATTCCAAATCATGACACAAATCCGATCCATGTGCATACAACATGAATTGATCAAGTTTTAATATACGTGCCAATACAGCTAAATGTTGATTTTGTACAATTGCTGCACGATATGTTGCTAAACCACCTTCTTCTAAATCCGGAAATGTATAAAATAAATGTATAGATGATAGAAATTCAACAACAGCATCACCCAAAAATTCCAAACGTTCATTATGTGTTATATTCGATTCAGTTTCTTGTTGTTTACCAAATCGTGACATTATATTAATTAATGTATTGATACCACGTTTACGTGTATTCATATAATGTATCCGTCGATCACCATATTCCGGTTGTCGGATACCACAATTGGTTAAACTATTCCGAGCATGATCCGGATTTGTACCGAAATTTTCACGATACGATGGATGTGTTAATGCTAATTGCAATAATGAACGATTTTTAAATTTATAATTAATCGTATCTTCCAATATATTCAATGAATGATGAAATCGTAGATGACAAACTAATACAGGTATTAACATAGCATGTTGTATGATATCACACATGATACCAGTCCGATAGAAACCTTCAGCTGATACAGCCACAGTTATATCACGTTTCATTTTACCTTGTGTACGCATCTCTTGTAATTTATTCTCTTTACATTCCAATTTACGTTTATCTTCAAATGTTGGCTTCGACATATTAGCTAATAGATGACGGAATTTCACATAATCACGCCATGCTTTCTGATAATCCGGATTACCGGCATAACTTAATTGTGGTGGCCGGATACCGAAATGTACAATTTCTGGGAATTTATAATCACCCGGTTTTTGTAAATCAATATTACGATCTAATTGATCAACACGTACAGAACTTGGCTTCTTACCAGGATATGTTACAACCATACCTTTGATTTCATCAGCATAACTTTGCCATTCATATTGTGACATATTGATCATTGTTTCTAAATTTTTTTTTTCAATTAATAATTTTGAACTGTCTAATAAATATTTTAATACTTCATTCATTGATAAGATCTCTTTACCATTATCGGGTAATTCACGTACAAAACGTGGCATAAAATGAAATCGCGAACAACCATCAGTATCACCAGCTGCTTTAAAATCTAAATCAACCAATTCCAAGACTTCTAGAAATAAATAATCATGAAACAAATCCAATTCATTGACAGTAAAATTATCCGGTATTTTCTCTTCAATATACAAGATTGTATATTCAATATTGAAACGTATCACTTTACATGTTGGTAATTTAATTAATGGTAAATGTGAGAACATTGAAAATCCTTCAAATATAAATTCATGTTCATCATAATGGATAATTGTTGGTGTTTTTATTAAGAAATTCGTTGGTGGTGATATTGTTATACGATAATGATATAATCGATCAGCATTATTACTATTTGGATTGCATTCCTCTAAATGTCCTTCACCAGGATAGATACCATGTCGTATACCTGATTTACGTGATTTTATCGAACAACGACATAATGGACCATCATTCATTTCACCAGGATCATTATACCACATTTCCGGATGTAAACGATCCGGATGTTGTTGTTTTCGTTGTAATTCCTCCATTGTACAATCTTCTTCATCAGTTAATTCCTCTTCTGAACTGCCGGATGAACTCGACTGTTCCGCTATAACAACAACAAAGAAAAAAACAATAATTTTTTGTTTGCAAAAATTGAAAAATAAGATCTTTACATTTATGTTTACAAAGTCGTGCACGATTCTTCCTCGGTGGTGGTTCATATTTTGGTTTAGTTTCATTGATTCTTTCCGCACGTAAAACTAAATCTTCTTTAAATCGATTACATAATTCTATAAGACGTGGTGTAGCTCTAGTTACTTTTGGATTTGTCTCATCTTTTTGATAATATAATTCACTTGGTGTTGAACGTGTCCATATATGCTTTTCTTGTTCTAGAATTTCATCCTGATCAACTTTTGATAATTCTTCAATTTTATTTGAAACTTCTTCACGTGTTGAACAATAATTCTTCCTCCAACGCATCAAAATCATATCACGTTCATTCATCGGTTCTTTTCTTGGTTTCGACATTGTTGATGATGATGATGCTGATGGGGTTGTTGTTTTGCGACTCTCATAATTATAATTTTTAAATTTCCTTTCATTATTACATTCACTACGTAATCTTTTTGCATTATTAACACTTGATGAATAATAACGTGATTGTGTCGGTGCTGGTGGTGGTGGTGGCGAATTTGAATGTCTTCTCGAATGATAGTGATACGATTCGTGTTTTGGTTTCTGATAACGATTACGATAACCGTAAGAATTTCGATAATTTCTACGATCTGCAGTATTATGTGAATAATTTGTATTTTTATATGAATTATTCGTATTCCCATAATTATCATACTGATTATTGTAATTGGCGTTTGATGATGGTAATACTCCTGTTGATGTTGAGGGTGATGGTACTGATGATAGAGATCTTGGAGGTGTTGGTGGTGGTGGAGGTGGCGGTGGTGGTACACTAAAATCCACTGGAGGTGGATATTGTGGCGGTAACATTGAATACGATTGATTCCAATGATTCCATTGATTCCATTGTTGATAATTATTAGTATTTTGTGATTGATTCGAATTTGATGGCATTATCATTGAATGATGTGGATAGTAATAATTATAATTATTATGGTTATCCATTATTAAACAACACTTAATTTATTCTAAAATATTCTGAAATAAATAAATGATCTTTATTAAAAATAAAAATAAATACAGGAAAAATCAAATCAACTCACAACTGTCACAAATCTGTCAAAATTGTCAAAAATGACAACTGACAGCATTGCCAACATAACCTTTGATTGCCAATGTAATAAAACCAATAATCCCTTAAAGCTTTGCATCAATTCTGAATTTTCCCCACCAAAAAACCTTTTTTCTGTGCACTTGCAGGCCCAGTTTTAAAGCAAACAAAATTTTTGGGAAAATTTATATAACAATGAATCCTCTTTTATAATTCTTAATTTGCAATTCTCCTAGTGGAAAGCTGTCAGGTTGGCTATACTGGATATGGAGATGTAGAGGGCGTCTTTGTTCTAGTGACTAATTGTTGCGTTCAATTGTACTTGGATATGAGTTTGTTTATTATTATTAACGTTAAATTAAATAATTGATTCTAATTCACAATTTGTGACCAATATTGTATTCTTTTCTCTGACATGTCTCTACATTTTCGGGACTTTTTTAGGTATTCGTTTCCTGACAATAAGTTGGGCTACAGTTAGTTAGACAGTTCTTGGCGCGCTGTCAAGGTGGTCCTAACCCTAAAAATTTAAATTGGAAAAAAGTGGCCGAAAATTAGTGAAGAAAATAAAGTAAGTAACAAAAAAACTATCATTTTAAACACATTTAACAAGATTTATATTATTTATGTATTTATTTATTCATTATTTATGTATTTAATATCTTCACAGTTTTCCTAACCTAGAATTACTTATGTACAATAATCGTCTTTTTAATCGTTTTTAGCACAAAAATCAAATAACTAATAAGTACAAATTATATACATAAAGCATAAATTATATACTTTTATCGAAAAACAACAAAAAGGTATCAAGGCGAGATCTCAAACATTCCCTAAAATATCTTCCCTGAATAGTAAAACAATAAATAATAAAATCACATATAACAGCGAATTGTAGAGAATAATGATCAAACAAAAACGAAATATAGGAATAAAAAAACAATAGTGCAAACGTACAAAAATAAATATCAACATTTTACAGATGTTCATCATCTCTATCTTTAACGTTGGTTGAATCAGGATAAGATCGTCCTAATTGTCTAATTTCTTGCACAATTTAAACGAAACAGAGACAATCAATATTACCAGGCGAGTTCTAGAGCTATAAACACACGAAAAACATTTTCTTCTGTTGTTCTTCGGTTACTCAATAACTGGTGCCCAAGGGTGTTCTATATGACCATACTGGATAGCTGATAAGTGATCACGAAGTCGTTGATAAACTGGATCTGTATGTTCGGTTGTTGGTATATGTAACAATTCACCTAAATATTCAATTGATGAAACTGGACTGACTATACAAGCTGTTCCAGAACCGAACATCTCCAATAACTATTAACAAAACAATTACATTTTTTTTTTTTTTAATAATAATTCCAATATATTAAATTTCATTAATTTACCCTATCAGTTTTTAATAAATGGACAATTTCTTCCATAGTAATCATACGTTCTTCAATTCGAAACTCTTTCCATTGTTCACTCAATTCTAGAATTGATTGTCTTGTAACACCTGGTAGAATCAAACCATTCAATGGTGGTGTGGCTAGTACTCGATCTAAAAATTTAAAAAACCTGAATTGAACAATAAGAACAATAACGAATTTTAAAAAACATTATTTTCTCTACCTCCATTTTGATTGACATAGAAAATGAAAATATTCATTGTTCCAACTTCAGTGATATAATGTTCAGGACCGTATAACCATAAGACTTGTTGACGTCCTTTACGTACTGCTTGATTTTGTACACGTATCGTTGGACCATAATTCGAACCCATTTTCTTATCACCAACACCACCTGGCCATGCTCTGGTATAAGCTGGATCAGCTAATAATGATACAGAATCATTGTTTGAATTGAAATAAGCACCAACTGGACAGAGAATCGTGAATAAGAGAGCCGATTCGGATTGGGCAACACCTAAAGTTCCCTGAAATTTGTTAAAATTAGAAAAACACATGATGTATAGAATATAACGAAATATGTTGTTTCGTATTCATCATTTCATACATAGTTGTATGATCTTTTGGGTTATCAATTAATAACAAAATGTTTCATAATAGGTTTTACCAAAAAAAAAAGTCTAGTTCAACTTACATCGATACCGATGAGTGTTGGTCGAATATAGAGACTGGAAGCCTCACTATGTGGCACCCATTCCTGGTCGACTTGTATTAAACGATTTATACATTTTATCAATTCCATACCATCAAATGTTGGTAGGCCAGAACCTCGTGCCGATACATTCATACGGCGCATATTTAATTCTGGACGAAATATACGAATTTTACCATCAATACCACGATACGATTTCATTCCTTCAAAGAGCTAGAGACGAAAAAAAAATAACAATTATTAGTAATTTACGTAAAAAAAGGAGAATCAAGAAAAACTAGTACCTCAATAGCATAATGAAGAACTTTAGCAGCTGGATGAAGGGATATATTTTCAAATGGTATTATTTCCGGTTTTTGCCAACCGCCTAATTGTTTATGATAGAAGACTTTCAACATATGATCAGTAAAGATTTGTCCAAATTTCAATTCTGCAACATCCGGTTTGGCCCTTAATTGATCCGGATCAGCCAGTTTTGTTGTCAAATCATTATACTTTAGAAACAAACGATAATAATAATAATCAATAATTAATAATTTACTAATCAATAATAATTATCATGTGATGTATGTATAATATTATATAAAAAACAGAAAATTATTCTATACTTGTGGTGTATGTACAAGCAAAACAAGGTCAAGTTCATCCTCTTCATATAAAATTCAATTTTTTTTTGTGGGTTTCAATTGAAATTAAATGAATGCAAAAATACACACACAACAAAAAAAAAATAATAATCGAAATTAATGAATTCATCAATCGACGACTTTTCAAAGACTTTCAGTTCTTCATTAAAATTTTTAATTTATTCAAATTAATCGGTTAATTTATTCTGTACGCGTTTCATACACTTTCAGCTATTGTTTCATGTTGTTACAATTGTTTTCTGATTTTAATACATGTATTAATGTTTAATAATATTATTGTAACTATGCACACATGTGCTGGTCATCGACTTAAATAACAACAACGAAAAAAAAACACACAACTTCCGCCTATAACAAGGAATTGGTTGAAAGTCTTTTTGGAAAGAAAAACGAATGAGATTTAAAAAAAAATCATCTTAATAAATGAGTCAACTTTCTCAATAGGCACTTTTCGCGCCTTTAAAACAAATTCAAATTAGGCGCGCTTTTTTAGATAAAAATACTGCCAACATTGACATTAAAAAATCGGAATTAAATAATAGTTTTTTAAATTTTAAAATTCAAGATTCAGATAGTTACTTTTTGAGTGTTTTGTGCTTGAATGTATTTAAAAAATACATAAAATGATGAAAACGAAGGTAAAAAAGGGCTTGTCACAGTTTTAGTAAAAATTATTTTTTAAAATAGCGCCTTTTTTTAATAGTTACCAACAATACCATTCAAAAAGAACCAGTTAATGTCAAATTTTTAAATAGTTTTCCGGGGGTGGTTATCGCTTAAAATTCCTTTAATTCTAATAAAATCCAGATCAACCAGTTGGAATCTGTTACATTTGACGATTTCGAAATTTAAAAATTCCAGGAATTTTATGGAGGCATTGGAAATTAAAAAAAATATATTCATCAGAGCTGAAGCCAGGGGGTAGATGGTTTACCCCCCTAGAGAAACTTTTCACTAATATTTGTGGATTGTGTGTGTACCATCAAAGACTCCACATATTGAGTAAGTTATCGTTTTCCATTGTTGTTACAGAAATGCTTTTTCTTTACTATGTATTTGAAAAAACTCGTCTTCTTTGCTAAACTTCTAGGACCTAGGTGCTACTTCTAGTAGACTCTTCTGACTACGGTACAGTATTTGATTATAAATTACAAAATCTAAGACTATTTTGGTCTAAATGGAGGGTCTATTGTAAATAAATCTTCAAATTTTTGTAAATCTCAGATATCAGCTGTATATGAGCCACTCACTTGCCAAAACAATAAACTCCATAAAAGCGAGAAAATTGATACCAAATCTTTGATCGATTTGGCAATGTTATGTAGAAATCTGAAGAGGAATGTTTCAAAAAGGCTATATCGCCAGAAACTTACCCTAAATGTATATTCAGAATCATATTGTTCTAAGGTTTTCAATTCATCCAATCCTAGGGCTTCTTTAACTTTCAGTGAACAGGTCCGTGCTGCCTGTTTGAGTTTGTGTTGATGTTGAAGGACCCATTTGCAAGCACACTTAAACAATCATATTTATAAAAATTAATTAATTTCAGTTTAAACGATAATATCAGTTAATGATT
>JAZBHA010000260.1:60103-90533 GCA_037464855.1 Iselma pallidipennis | reverse complement strand
ATAGTGATTGGAATCCACAAATGGATCTACAAGCTATGGACCGGGCACATCGTATTGGACAAATGAAACAAGTACGCGTTTTCCGTTTTATCACGGAAAATACAGTTGAAGAGAAAATCGTTGAACGAGCTGAAGTTAAATTACGTTTAGATAAACTAGTTATACAACAGGGACGTTTAGTTGATAATAAAACACAATCATTGAATAAAGACGAAATGTTGAGTATGATACGACATGGTGCAAATCATGTATTTGCATCGAAAGATTCAGAAATTACCGATGAAGATATTGACACGATCCTAGAAAAGGGTGAAGCGAAAGTGAGTATTTTTCCAGATTTTTCTATATTTATTCACTTATTGTTGAATTTTTGCCTAGACTGCTGAATTGAACCAAAAACTGGAAGCTCTGGGTGAATCTTCATTGCGTAACTTTACAGTTGACACACCTACCGAATCGGTTTATAAATTTGAAGGTGAAGATTATCGTGAGAAACAGAAAAATATCGGTTTATCAGCATGGATTGAACCACCGAAACGTGAACGTAAAGCTAATTATGCTGTTGATGCATATTTCCGTGAAGCATTACGTGTATCAGAACCGAAAGCACCAAAAGCACCACGTCCACCCAAACAACCAATCGTACAAGATTTCCAATTCTTTCCACCACGTTTATTTGAATTATTAGATCAAGAGATTTATTATTATCGTAAAACATTAGGTTATAAAGTACCGAAGAATCCCGAATTAGGACCGGATGCAGCAAAAATTCAACGTGAAGAACAACGTAAAATCGATGAATCCGAACCATTAACTGAAGAAGAACAAAGTGAAAAAGAACAATTATTAACACAAGGTTTTACTAATTGGAGTAAACGTGATTTTAATCAATTCATTAAAGCTAATGAAAAATATGGACGTGATGATATTGAGAATATTGCAAAAGAAGTTGAAGGTAAAACACCGGAAGAAGTTATGGAATATTCGGCTGTATTTTGGGAACGTTGTCATGAATTACAAGATATTGATCGTATTATGGCACAAATTGAACGTGGTGAAACGAAAATACAACGTCGTGCTAGTATAAAACGGGCATTAGATGCAAAAATGGCACGTTATCGGGCACCATTCCATCAATTACGTATTGCATATGGTACAAATAAAGGTAAAAACTATATGGAGGATGAAGATCGTTTTTTGGTTTGTATGTTACATAAATTGGGTTTTGATCGTGAGAATGTTTATGAAGAATTACGTGCTGCTGTCCGTGCATCACCACAATTCCGTTTCGATTGGTTCTTAAAATCACGTACAGCAATGGAATTACAACGACGTTGTAATACATTGATAACATTAATTGAACGTGAAAATGCTGAATTGGAGGAACGTGAACGTAATGAGAAGAAGAAGAAGGTGTCAAAGGGTGGCGGTGGTGGTGGTGGTGGTAATACAACATCTGGTACACCAACACAACAAACATCGAAAAATAATCAGAAACGAAAGAATGATAGTACTAGTGGTGGGACAAGTGAAAAGAAAAAGAAGAAGAAATAATGATAATTTAATTATTTATTTCAATTAGTGTTTTAGAACGAATCTGAAAGAATTCAATGTATGCGAGGTGTGTATTTTATTTTATTTTTTTAATTTTTTTTTCATATATTTCCTGGCCGTGATTGAATTTTTTTGTCACCATTTCCATGTATTTACCTAAATAAACTTTTTAATTAACATTATTTCTGCACCTATTTTAGCACAATATATCCATTCCGTCCCTCTCCTCGTCTTCGCAGACTACATATGAAGTCTGTCGGATATTTTAAGAATTTGACTTTGAGGTGCTCCTCTATTGTACGAAGTGCCAGAAGCAGGCCACAGTAGGCCTGTGATTTGCTTGATTTGTGTCCTGCTCAGCTGCAGTTTGGGCCCTTCAGAAGCATCTTCGAAATGGCCCTTCCATGACAACTTTTTCCAATGAAGATTATGCTTTTTACTGTTCCATACGGTTGTACGAGCATCTGCATAGGCAACGCCACGTAAAGGAGCAGGTCCTATAAAAGCTGTTTTTGTCAGTTGGTCTGCTTTACCATTCTCTTCCTAAGAAGACTAAGAAGCTTCTTGGCCTAACCATAGGAATGAGCTAAGACTCATTACGGGACTTCTAACAGGGCACTGCCCAGTTAGATACCATCTCAAAAAGCTTGGCAAATCTGACAGTGAGAGATGCAGATTATGTGGATTGGAAGATGAAACCTTCGAACATGTATTATGTAAATACACAAGATTCACCCACTTTGGCGATGTGACTATGTCGCCTGCCGAAGTGGGAAACAAGTCTCCCAGAGAGATAATCAACTTCGTAAAGAAGATATCCTTTCTGGGATACCAATAGATAGAAGGGTACGAATCTCCTTCGGGCCCTCCAGAAGCATTTTCGAAATGGCCCTTCCCTGACAACTGTTTCCAATAAGGATTATGCTTTTTATTGTTCCATACGGCTATACGAGCATATGCATAGGCAACGCCACATAATGAACCAGGGCCTATCAAAGCTGTTCTTGTTAGTTGGTCTGCTTTACTATCCCCTATCAGATCTTGGTCCTGCAATTGATGCAAAACTGCCACAATAATAAAAAGGAAGGATGGCAGGGAAAAAAGGCAAATTAACCAATATAAACAATATATTCACTTGAACAACAAATACAAAACAATGAATCGAATTACTGACTTCTAAAACCGCAAATTGATAAATACGTATTCTCACTCTTCACATATAAAACTGGTACAAATGTATAAACTAATGATAAAGTTCCGGTTAATTCATTCATATATTGATAAAAGAAATCACGATAAATCATTTTTGTTTGTGGTAAGAATATTGTTAAATTATAAATTGAATTTGTTGTTATAACATTATTATCGTCATTATTTTTTGAACCTTGTTTTAATTTTTCTATTACATAATCAACAATTTCTATAAATATATTTCGATCAATTTCAACAATATTATCATCATCTTCTTGATTATCAGTATTATTATTATTATTATCAACATAACAAACAATAGCTGATATATTATTTTCATAATTCCAACGACGATAAATCGATATAGAAAACGATTCAACATATTTACCAGTCTCTTCATCTACAAAATAGCAAAAAAAAAACATAAAACATCAGGAAAACAAATCTGATTTAATATATATAATAGAATTATTCACAACGGCGTATTTAAATATTAATAATTATTAAACTGATGAAGCCATTTCACCGTTGAAAATCACCGAAAAAAGTGCTTTCTGGCCGTGAGTTGGAATCGAACCAACGTCCTTTCGGTATCGCGCCGACTGCTCTGACCAACTGAGCTATCAAAGCCATGCACACTGTCTCGGATGATTTCCGTTATTTACAATCTAGGGGTTGTTTAGTTCGAACTATCAACTTAGATTATTGTCGAATTATTAATGAATAAATGTCCCTGGCGAGGAAATAGAATTATTCACAACGGCGTATTTATGATAGCTCAGTTGGCCAGAGCAGTTGGCGCGATATCGAAAGGACGTTGGTTCGATTCCAACTAACGGCCAGAAAGCACTTTTTCGGTGATTTTCAACCGTGAAATGGCTTCATTGGTTTAATAATTAAAATTTGATTTAATCAACGACATACTTACATTCGAATTGATTGTTGTGTCGATGTGACCATACATGCCATTCAATTAATGCATTTTTTGGTAATTTCGTAACAACAACATAATCAACAATTGCATTATTCGATTTTTCTTCCCATAATTTACGGGCATTTTCAATAAAATTTAAATTCGTCACATAACAAATTCCCTAAATAATAATAATAATAATAATTATTATTATTATTCCAAGGGATTCTAAAGAACG
Organism: Iselma pallidipennis; assembly: GCA_037464855.1. NCBI lineage: Eukaryota > Metazoa > Arthropoda > Insecta > Coleoptera > Meloidae > Iselma > Iselma pallidipennis. Next base: position 86,637 of record JAZBHA010000260.1, on the reverse strand, counting down.
TCTTCGTCATCTCCGCTTGATGACTTTTTCAAGTGTAAATGGATAGGGAGAAGACGAAGGTGAAGACTTGCTCAAAAAAGTCATTGTCACGATGACGAAGACAAAGACGTTCTTTAGAATTCCTCGGGTTGTTAATCTACTATACCTGTACAACATCTCGTAAATTTACATTAGAATCAATTGCTTTTAATAAACGTTTTATATGGCGTAATGCTAATTGACATTGTGATTTAATACCACCTTTAACTAATTCTAAACTACCAGGAACTAAACCAATTTGTCCAGCAATATAGATTAATTCACCAATACGTACAGCTTGACTATATGGACCGATATTAGCTGGTGCCCAATGTGAACGACTTTGGACGTGCATTGTGTGCCTACAAAATTTTTAAAGTTAAGTATTTCTTATTTATTTATAAAGGAAAATTGACCACCTCTCAATGGGTGGATCACCGGAATTACTGCTTTCATGTGGTGATGACCATGATAATGCTTGAATAATTACAGGATAATTTGATGGTATTTCAATACATGCTCGACTTGGTGGATTTGGATATGTAAATGTTTCACAATATGTTTTATTTAATTCATTATATCTAGCCATATCTGATATATACATTGTTAATGAACAGATATCTTGAATTTTTTGTTGATTCTCAGATAATAAAGCTAAAAAATTGTTAATTTTTTGTAGAATTTAAAGATTTATTTAATAATTTTATAATTAATAACACGAATCTACGCATACCTACACTTTAAGGTTGCTGTTGCTTGTTGCATAGCTAATTCAAAATTGGTCGATTCACCATATATACCACCTAACCATAACCAACCATCTATACTTTTAACACATGTTGGTTGTTGTTTTATTGGTACAATTTGTTCAGCTATTAAACCATTATCCGATAAATCTATAATAATGATAATGATTATTTTTGTATAAGAAGATTGATATTTCTAACCATTATCATCGATATTATCATTGTTTTCTAGATAATCACACGCATCTATTCCATCATCTGTTATATAACCATCACTGTTTTGCAATGGTAAACCATTTAAACGTCCAGCTAAATCTAGTGCTGGTAATTTTAATTCTAAGCTCAATTTATTGAATTTCAGGTAACCTACAGGTGCAATTGCATCGTTTGTATGCATTACTATTGTTGAATCGTCACTATAATTCAAATGATTTAAAAAAATAATAGGGAAGAACAATAAAAATACTTACATAATTATACGACTTTTAAATAATGGACAATCTAATGTTAACGTTTCATATTCACCACCTTCACCACATACATTAATACCATATTTTTCATTAATTTGTATTAAATATTGTAATAATGAACTTAATGTACGTCCTAAATGTTTATGTGGATCTAAACCTAATGCAGCACATTTTATTATAATTGCATCAATTTCACATTTGATCATTTCATTTAATAATTCCTTTTGATCACGTTGCCATAAATATGCTAATGGTATCAAATCTAATCGAATACAACTAAAATAAAAACCGAATTTATATCATAGACTTTCCAGTACCACAGTTACTTACACATTCTCAACTCGAACACGTTGATAATCTGATAAGATAGCACCAACTGATACACCATCAATATCAATATCATCTTTGATTTCTTTCAATAAATTAAATAGATCTTCAACTTCATCATCATTACAATTATTTTCGTCGTTGTTAATTATATTTGGTTCTAGATAAGTTTTGCCTTGTTGTTTCGATATACCTAATGTTGTTTTTTTATATAATGGTAGATCCATTGCAGCAGCTATATAATCAATTGCTTCAAAACCAACACTTTGATACATATAACTATCGATTTCAGTTTTTCGTTCTGGTTGTAAATTAGCTAATGCAACAATTTGATGACCAGCTGCTATACATTGCATCATATTATAGCAACTATCTTTGCCACCACTTATTAAAGCTACCACTCTCATAATTCAAACAATATAATTAAACGAGGACCAAAGGGGAGAGACAAAATCAATCAAATAAAAACCTAGAAATAATGGAATTTATATTGCAATAAAAACCGACTTAAAACAACTATAAAGAAATATGCAATTCTTATAGAAATAAATAAATAATTTGATAGACATAATAAATAAAATGATAAATTGGATAGTTTCACACGTGATAAGAGAGAAATTTATCATTAAATAACAACAATTTGTGTAAACAATTATCAGTAATAATTCTTTCAATTTTAATAATTTTTGCAATTTACATTGAAACTTAAATTATTAAATAAATATTTACTTACTTGTTAATTACTTTAACAGTAAATGGAATAAGTAATTTAATTTTTCCCAAAAAAGTATTTTTAGAAAAATCAAAAAATAACCTAATAAAGGTCACTTGAAGATTTTTTGAGGTTAAGTTAAAAACAGAAAAATATCGGAATGACAGACGCCATCTAGTGTTGCATGTCTAACTAATAAGAAACAAGCATACAGATACCTGAAAAGAAACAATACAAACAATAATAATAATAAATAAATATTAAGTTACACAAATTATTGACTTACGTAGTAGTTAAAAAATTGATATTTCAAATTAAATTAATATGACAAAAAGATTTTATTGCTCCTGCTCGAGCACCGGGTGCTACTATTAGCCGCATTGAGTGCTCGGCCATATTTGTTCTTTGACTGTTACAATGTTGCCAAATTGCTCATTGGAATAATAATTGAAACAATAATAAATAAATTTAATTACTCATAAATATTTTATGACATAATATGAATATTTAAGGTCAAATATTAAATCGAGACTTTATTTTAATGTTCTATTTGTTGGAGATTTAAAATCAAGATAATTTTGTAATAGTTGGTAGTACTGGTAGTACATTATTATAAAGAATATAACCTTGAAATATTCAAATGATGGCGCGAAAATTATTTTCAAAATCGCAATATACCGTGTGTCAGATACAAGAATACCCCCCATTTATTTGATTTGAAAAATGGAATACTTCAGTACGATTACTTTAGACGACTTTTTCTCTAGAATCGATTTTCATTGTTATAATGTTCTTAATGTTTTTTTGTAACACGTCTCCAATAAATTATTGATTAGACCGCTAAAGAATTTTCCTATTTCTACTGAATTACTAAAATTGTGGGTGGATATACGTCGTAAACAGCTAAACTAGATCTAGCTAGATGACGACGACGACGACGATAATGACGACGACGACGGCGGCGGCGAACGTTGGATTGTGTGTGTATGTGTAGTGGCATTTCCACGCAAGCTTCCAACATAACACAACAATGTTTTGGTGGTGGTAGCGACGATGGTGGTGGTGGTGGCGGCGGTGGTGGTGGTGGTGTGATAGTAGTGGATGTTAGTGTTGTCGTCTCCTAGTGGAAAATATGTATTTAACCTGAAATATTGATACGAAAAATTGAAATTTGCAATTTTAATGTGGGCGCTTAGTTCAAAAATTTTCTTTAGACTACGTGTTCTTTAAAAAAGAATAATCATTATTTATGAATGGAAAATACAGGTGATTTTTCTCTAGAAGATGAAAACATTGTGAACCAATAATAATGTGGTAATTTTAATTATTTTAAAAACGTTTCTTTTTTTTTTAATAATTAATTTCACCAATTCTCTAGAATTCTTTTACTCACATATTTTCATTTATTTTATATTCGTAATAAATAATACTCCTAGAATAGAATTTTTGTAGCTTAGGTAAAACTCATAACTGGTAACTAAAAAGTATTGATAAGAAAATGGAAAATTTGATTAACTGTCCAAGATTGATTAATATCTAGTACAAGGACTAGACTCGTCGAAGGACACAAAAAAGTTAAGAAAACTTGCGAAAAAAACTTAAACAATTTGAGACAAAATATTTGATTTTAAAAGGTTCGTTCGGTTATTTAAAAAATTATATTAAATGCCCTATCTACTTAATCTTAAACTAACACGCGTTTTATTTGAAAAGAACCATTGATTATCCAATTAACCATCATTGTTACTTTCCATGAAAAGCTTTGATTTTATTTTCTGAATTTTCCAAACTTGGCTTGATCAAAAACAGCCAACCCTTTCAAAGGGGTGACCTTTTCTTTCTAATTTCGATTGTAATAATTAACGACGTGTAAAATTTTAATTACTTATCAATTACTCGTACCTATTCTAAAACCGATAAGTGATTGTTTTGCAATTCGCCTTTGAAAGAACTAATGTAAATTAACTTTGTTCTCATTTATCCATCTCTGTTAGAAATTACGGTAGAATTTTTCATGTTTACAGGGACGGATCGTTAGTTTTGTGGGCCTATAACCAATTAACACAAGTTGGGATTAGTTGTGGCGACTGTTTTTTTCTACCCTTTTTTAAATAGGAAAAATTCAAGACCTTTTTTTATTTTTATTTTTTTGCAGTACCAGCCCATAGAGACCATGCCTAAATCCGCCTCTGCCTGTTTAGACAAATATTCTTCATAATAATACACAGACGATTATGGACAAATGAAATTTCATTTTATTCTCTTTTCTCTTTCACCTTAATTTTCCCATCTATTTAATTAAATTGCTAACATTAATTTTCTTGAGCAGTGGAAAATTCAAAATGAAACACAAGGATTAACTAAATTTTCCCGTTTTTTGTTTGTTTTTTTTTCATGAAAGAGTTATTTTTGTCGAAAAATTTATTATATTAATAATTAAGTTAGTTATATAGTTTATGCAAGAGTAGATTTGATGGAATATTTTTTTTTTACTACGAAATAAGATTTTCCTATAAGTACCTTTCTGGGGAAAAACAGTTTTTATGAAACATAAATTTTCTGATCGCAAACAAAACGTTGATGGTTTTGTTTGAACGATTCGTCCTCCTGACTCAGTGTTTATTAAAGTTATACAAATCGATTTCTTCTATCGTGGACTGTTTGTAGAATTAATGTTCGGTTATAATGATGATGTTGATTTGCATTTTAAATCACACAAAACCATTTCATACTCATTAGAATTCATTCTTTTATTCCGATCACGTTCGAATCAAATTCTAAATTATTTGTTATAGTTTTATTGTTTTTTACTTATCGACTTATATTATAGAACTATTGATATTGTTGCGTATTTGTATTACAAGGAAATCTATCATTTTCCCCGTCCAGTACCTCATACTTGAATATATATATATATATATATATATATATATATGTTACCTTGATTTCCCGGGTAAACCATCTATTACCCTTTTCATTCCGAAAATTTGAAATGTCAACGTGTCTATGATTTATTATTTGGCTTAATGTTAATATTTTACTTTGAAACTTCTACCACCCACCACCATCATCATCATCATCATCAATAAGTGCTACAAACCTTGTGTGTGTTGAATAAAAGTGCATAGGTGGACGACAACAAATTATTTCCTTTATATTACAAAAAATTACCATTAATCTTTATGTTAAAATACAGAAAAAGGAGAATCTTTTGTACTTATTGTTAGTCTATTTTCAGCTACACTCGTTATAATTCTCTCTAGCATATTTGGTGGCAAAGTGCTTTACATTTACATAATAATCTGTATGTCTACATGCAAGAAATTGCAACCACAGTTGATAACAGCCTGGATTTTCAGTGTTTAAAATAAGTTTCCCATCAAACTAGAAACTAGTAGAATGTGATTTAGATTGTTCCTCCTTGCAATATTCGCTTCAATATCGATTTCCTCTTTTAAATTAAATTTCCTTTCAATTGATAAAAATACTATTTGCTTCAGTAGAACTTACAGTAGTCACTTTTTTTTTTAAAGAGCTGTTTCAATTTCAGTATTCGATAGACACGTCAGTTTCAGTTAAAAAACGACAAAACCATGTAATGTTGATATATAAAAAAGAGAAAGAACGACAGTACTCTTTTTTTCCAGATTTTATCGAAATTATTTGTTTAATAAAGCTGTAATTACTAAAGACATTGAACAGAATTCAATACAATATGTTGTAGATAGATATCATTTATTACTCCACGTGCCGTACAGTTTCCATTTCCAATTCAACTGAGGTGTGTGTGCGTTGACACTACGTGGTTTAATATGTCTATATAGAGTTTTAATATCATAAGACAACATCTCTTCTTTAATCGATTTTGATATGTTTGACGTATGAATTTATTATATTGAAGACATATCTTGACATATCTCCTGCACAGAATTCTTTCAAAACTATTCACATAGTTAACTAATTTAGATATGTTTCGTCTTAATTGATTAAAATTTAACTCGTTTTTGTGTTTCACAAACATAAATTAATGAATTTCTTAAACTGTATAGTTGATAGAGCGCGTTGTGTAAAAATGGTGGAGGCGCCGGGCAAATTCGACGCCTGCCAATTTTCTTTTAAATCTGAAAACGTACACCAAATAATAATTTATTACAGTATCAGGTGTTGGATCTTGAAGAGGAAATGATGTAGTTTTCTGAAATAAGGACAGATAACTTATATTTCGAGCCAAATTTTGATAACTGTGGAAAATAATTGTTAATAGTTCCTGATCAAATATTCATTCATTTTAGTACAAACAGGTAATTAGAGGAAATTTTTTTTTTTATGTTAATGGACGAAAAACCAAATCACGCCTACTCACGAACGTTACCTATTAATTCGTATTACAATAATTAAACGAATATTCCATTTAATTTTTGAATTTCCGACGACTAGTCGGAATCTATTTTTAGATTTTTACAACGTAATTCTAAAAAGCGTATTAATTATTCATTAAACAGGAACATATCGTTGAGGACTTTATACATCAAAGCTAGAGACAGAGAGGAAATTATTATGTTTGTTTAGAAAATTAAGTAAAAATACATACATTCTAATGAATGTGTTTTCACTATACGACAATAAACTGACTCATCTAATTGGTTTATCGAACGTTAGAATTAATAAATAATAAATTTATTTATCGTATGTTTCAGGAAACTTCAGACATTTTTAATGATTCAGAAAATATTAGATAATAATATGACAAGAAAAAAATATACACCGTGTAGTTGAAATCCCTTACATAATTCAAACCACTGATAGTCCACAAAAAATAGAGCAGATTTTTATTAAACAGTAAGAGGTAGATATGGCAACGTTTTCGAGAAAACGGCACTTAGAACTTTGCCGACAGTTTGGAACCTGTGCGAGACATAGATAACGAAGGAATTTACTTAGCGGCAAACAAGTGTGTCTAGGTGACACTCAGACGGGTTCAATGAATCGACATCCATTCTTCCGGTGCCACTGCATCGAGTATGTTTTGTGCACAATGTGAAGAATTAGATGTCGAGGGCCACATTAGTACCGTCTATTCGAAACCCTCATTGCATGTGTAATGAGGTGTCAATAAGTATGCTAGTAAGAGCGCCACAGGAACGCAAGACTTGTTGCTGATATTTGCATTCTTATCAGCGATCATATTCCGGTCGACGATAACATTACGGTGGCTTAGTATTTGTCCAGTGACCATCAAACAATGGTTGCAATTTTGGCCCACAAAAATGCTCTTTATTGTACTCTATTCACTATAGAGATGAATATTGTAAGGGATTTTAATTACACCCTGTATAGGTTTGGTTTTTTTTTTGGATTGTTCAAGATTTCGAAAGTATCTGAAATAGACATTTTCATTTATTGATTTTATTTCAAATTGTTGACCACTGGTTAATTGCATTTAGTTACAACATGAACTTCCATAAATTATTCACATAAAATCAATACTTTGAAGCTTTCAATTAGAAACGTATACCTAGTAATTGGTATAGATTTACAAATTAACAACTGTACACAATATTAATTAGATTTACTTAACATTCAACCAGTAATAAAGTAAATTCTTGTATTTACTCCAAAATGAGTAGCTAATTGGTGTCTTCTGTCTATTGTCTAGATCCTAAAGTAACATAAAATAATATTGTCTTTTTTTTGCTGTAATATAAAGTGTTTTCAATTTATTTACTTCCAGTAGTTCTATTTATTCGTCTCTTCTTCTTGTTTCCTCAATCAAACAAGCCATCTGCTTAATTGAAACTCCTTGAATAGAAGGGTTAAATAGAAGCGGAACATCTGTGGAGATTTTTGTGTTGATTATATTGAAAGTTTTCAAGGCGATCTATAGTAAAACTAGTAAAACATTTATCCTTTTTGAATATTTTATCAAATAATACAATATAATAGATAGAGATTTGGTGAAGTATAATACTTTATAATTAAAAAGGTTGGCCACTTTTACTGCAGTTCGTCCAGTATTCTTCCAAGGTATATACTTATATATAAGATTTATTGACAGTGTCAGCTGTAAGACACCATTTCCGTTATGTTTACTACTGCTGCGTTCACCGAATGTATTAAGAAAGCTCTACGTATTTTAAATCTGACAGTTTATTAACGCTCTGCGTAACTTTAAATGGAATTTAATGTGAAATCAATGAAAACAACTAGGAAATGCGACCGGAGTTGAAATAAAAATTTATGGAACAGAAATTTTTTCCATATAAAGCCGACCAGAACGAACGAACCGAACACCGAGAAAGATACATTTGCATCTTACAGACAGATCGATATCAATATACAGCACTTGATCCGGTATAGGATTCTGATAAAAATCATATAAAATATGAATAGGATCGGGGAAAAAAGAATAATTTTTTTGTACCTGTCTTTAGAGTAGAAGTAGTAATTACAGAAAGTAGAAATGGTGGAGGCGCCGGGCGAATTATGGAAACGCCCTGTTAATTAAAAAAAAATGTAATTAAATGAGCGATTTTTTCAACCAATTAGAAATCAAATATTCTAATTTATTTCAGTGAAACAGGTGTGGTTTCCTTTGCTTGTTTCTTCAGTGAACAGCCTCAGCTGGGCTGACAGGTTTCCATTTCAGTTTTACATAATTTCCAGTTAAAATTTAAGACAGTTTATCTAATAGTTGTAATTGAATCAAATTAGAGACCTTTTTTTATTATTGTTGCGCATTATTTTATCACTTTTATCACTAAAGTTACGGAAAATATTGTGTGATTTTCCATTGTTGTCTTTGATAAATCGATAGCAATAATCATTATTTTATTCCAGCTGAGGCACATTTTTTCTCTTTCTCTCTGTCTGTCTGTATGCGTGTGTATATGTGTATCTGTTCCGAGAAGGACAGTTTGGGAATTGTGCATTTCTTCAATCACTTTTGACATGGCTTTGGATGAACAGCAGAAGCTGCTAAATTCCGGTAATTATTGTGCTTCGAAACAAAAATTGTTATTAGTGTTTTCACGTTTGTTTTTTTGTAAGCACCTGTGTTATTGTGTTCTCAATGTTATTACGAATTATCTCTGATTCTATATAAATGAATCTTTTCTCTTTTCTGTTTTTTTTTTGTCTATTTTAGGTGGTCGTTCTCAACTTTCGGTCACTATTGTTAAAGCTGGCAGTAATATAACACCACAGCCTAGTCCGTTATCTGATCGTAGCTCGCAACAGCTTCTTGAAACACCACTAGAATCAGGTAGAGTTTACTATATAGGTATATGTTTGATTGTTGATAAATTTATAAAGATGAACATAAATATCGAGAAATTATAGAGGTTTGTTGTAATATTTTGTGAAACTCTATAGGGAGTGTCGTGCAAATGGTAGAAGTGTCAAGTGAACGATCCAACTCCCTAATCTACAGTATTATAAAAAATGCAGAAAATCATTTATAAATTCTAACGTAGGCTCGAATTTTTTTCCGGTTATATATTTTTTGTGTTGCTTGCCCTTTTCCAGTTACTATCCAACATTCACCCAAACTGCCAACAATACTAAGAAAATCATATCAGTCCGATAACCAGTATCCGTCACTTGTATATATCGTTATTTCCTGTGACTATAAATTATATATCCATATAGAGTAATAATAAAGACAAGGATAGATGGAGTTTATAGCCGTTTATCCTTTCAACGACAAGTTTATACTACACAGGACTAATTTCACGACTTGAAACCTTCAAAAGGCCACTTAAATGTGTGTGGAGAATTTTCGTTAGTAGTAGTATATTGTTTGTTGTTGTAGCACCAACAACGACATGTTGTCAAGCCATGAATGCTGCATCATTATTAATCGAAAGTCCACCAAAATGGGGTGAAGCTGCCCGTTATGCATCTAGACAACATCGAAAGATTGCTGGTCGAGCTACATTCCAAGGGCAGGTGTATAATTTTTTAGAACGACCGGACAATTGGAAATGTTTCGTCTATCACATAGTCGTGTAAGTAGTCGTTTTATTTCACTTTTAATGAATTTTTGATGAAGATAAATATAATATATAGGTACTCACAAGTGACAAACTATAGAATAGAAAAATGACTAGAATCACGCCAAAATTCCATTTCTAATATATAATTCAATACAGTTTGGGTCACATTTACATTTTCAGGACCAATTCATTTGAATTTTTATTGAATTTCTTTCAATATGAATTGATTTTTTTTTGGTCTGTTTCTATATTGTTGGGAATGGAATAAAACAATTGTGGGAAATCGTTTCTTTTATGTATCCCCAGGAGACAGAATTTTACCACCAGTTGTGGTTTCCTTTTTTTTCCATTTCAACTCTATCACAAAATCAGGATACAGTTGAATAAAATATATTGAGCACATTGTGATCTATATTTAATTCATATAATATAATATCCCTACAACAGATGGCGCTAATCTCTACGCTGATAAAACTACTAATAAAGTTTCAGCAGCAGGAAAATGGCAGCAGTATCTACTACCTGGTTGTACAGGACAACTTGCTGTTAGAGTAGATTCTTTATTACATTAATCGAACATATTTTCTGGAGATCTGAACGAATTATTGATGGTTCTTTTGTAGTGTGGCGAGTTTTAATAGCGAAGAGATGGCGCCTTTTTTGTTGACCTTTTCAGGGTTTTATAGCGCCATCTATTTTATGATTGCGGTATACAATTTAGGTCAAACTTTCCTGAAAATGTTGCATTAAACGATGAAATTATCTATATACCACCCACAAAAATGACCCCTTCTCCTCATGTATTGTTAATATTTAATTAAATAACAATATTTGTTAATATTCTGATAACGATCTGATTGTGGGAAATCCCTAATGAATTCTTGTTTGCTTTTATATTTTCGGAAATTTTCATGAAATTCACCAGAATTTTAACTGTAATGCATTTAACGTCGACCTACCTGATTTGGTTCTATCGTAGGTTAGATCGATGTTGAGCGTCGTTATCGTCGTCGCTGTGGTCGTCGTCGTCGTCGTCGACGTCGTTATCGTATTTTGTGCAAGTGCGCTGCGTATTGTTACACGACCAACAGTTGGTTTTTAGCCGTGTTGTGGGGTTCACGCTCCGGTTCCTTATAAAATGAAGTTTTTCGTTTAGATTAGCCACTGTGAATTATTAACACTAAACATTACGATTGTTTTATCGATAAATCAAGTGATGTGAAGGGGTGTTATTAATATAGCATTACCATTTTTTATTAGTTCTTATATTATTATTATTATTATTATTATTATAATTTAAACTAAATTTGAGTAGAAATGAGGATTGATTTGTGGTGATTTTTTTTTTTTTTTTGTTGTGGTTTGTGTATTGTGGTGATGGTGATTGGAAAGTTATGATTGCAATGATAATGGCTGGATTCTATAAAACCCGACGGCGATGGTGGCGATGGCAGCAACGGTGATGTGGTTTCATTATGATCATAATAATATTAATGGTATGACGGCCTCAAGGCCTCCTGGTCTCAATGCAAATGCTGTCATTAGTGATGTATACCAGCGACATGAATAGGTCTGAACAGGAGAGTTTATATCGTACATCAAGAAAATTGAGCTTAGTGCCAATCACTGGCAATCATCCCCATGGGAATTTGTTTGAGAGTAGCCATAGAAGGCACTCTAGCTGTGTTCGAGAGGAAGTAGCTGGAGGAGCAACAACACCACCGTCTTCGGGTTACGATGACGGTGGTGGTGGTGGTGGTGGTCGTAGTGATGATCTTGTATTAAGTGTACTCAAGAGTCCTGTCAACCATGTAGGCTTAGAAACACGAGATACTAACTGCGGTATTACACCAGCTTCAGAAGATGAACTATTAGCTGCTGGTGATACACCAGATGATGAGACGAGGTAAATCCCATGAGGATTTAAAGAAACAAATTGGAACTAGTAACCCTTTTATACGATCGGATACCATTTGGGAAATGACCAACTAACCCCCAGTTTTGATCAATAATTTATTAATTTATTGAACGAATAATAATCTGGCCTTGTTCCATATTTCTGCTTTTTTTCCCTCGGTCTGTCTGTCTATGTTTTTTATGATTGTATACATTCTCTGCCCACGGTAATAGTTATTCGGATTTTAGTAAACAAAAATAAAACAATAGTAATTATGCAGTTGTACAGCGGACTGCACCAATTATATGCAGCAATTATAAATTAATGCAGAACGTATATGGAATTACAATATAAACTTTGAATGGGAAATATTCTTAAAGGTTTATGGAATGTCCCCTTAAGGATTTTTATTAAAAATTTTAAACTTTGCAAGAAATACGCTAGATACCAATGCATCAAGGAACGTCAACAAATCCATCAAAACTCATACATCTCACCCCTAACCTTTTAGAATTCATTTTACGTCAAACAAAAAAGGGACCAGTTTCAATTTGTTTCGAAATTCAACTGAATAAAAAAAAAACCTCAAATAATAATAATAATAATAATAATACTAAGGAGCGTAACCGGTTCTTATAAAATCAAAGGTTCAAACCAAGTGAAGATGATGAAGAGGAATGTTCGGAAAAATTACCATTTCTACAACGTATCAGAGGTCATCATCATCGTATGCCACGTTTCGGTGATGCTGTTCATCATAAACGTGCACCAACACCATTAAAACGTAAACAACGTTTCACACGTAATCACAAATCGAAAGATGTTATACAACAGAAGGATGTTATTGAAGATGATGATGTTGATGTTGATGATGTTGTTGAAGGACCGTCCGATACACCAAGAGGTGTACCAGATCCATATTATCCAATCTATTTACCTATAGATCAAGCATTTAAAGCGAAATATGTTTTTCATCATAAAAAAGGAAAAACATGCCAGGAAAGGACGTACGTTTTCCTGGAACATCCAGGTGGATGGCTGTGTTTCATTTACCATTTCACTGTGTAAGTTTATATTTTTCTCTATTAGTAACTAGGCATTAAAAAAAAAACGAAAGGTTTATCAGGATAGTTAAAAGGTATTGCGTGACAATAGGATAATATCCTTTTCCTGTTATCATTTATAAAATTTGCGTGCATCTTCCCCGACTTTCATATAAAGAATGGCATGCAATTAAAGATTTGAGCGATGTGTAAAGATTGTTGATTAAAAAATTTTCAAATAATTAGAATAAAAGCCGCAACAATTGATAATAATTGACTTTCCAATTTCTCTATTTTTGTTTATACAAACAGTAATGTTAATTTTTCATAATAATAATATGTTTCTTTTTTCTCTAATTTGTGTTCGTGTTATCATTGAGGTCATCAGTGATAAGAATCGATATTTTCTGTATTGTTTCTATTTCGAATTCAATTTCTGATTTTCCTGTAATAACGAGTACCCAACTACCTATATTTAGTTACACTTTTTCATTTTTGTTGGCGGAAAAAAAAGTGCGGCAACACGAGAAACTTGTGGGATGGGATAGGCTGAAAACGACGAAACATTATATAAAATTTATTACCTAGCTTGATGAAGGGTGGTACATAATTGGAAACCAATTTGATTGCATCCCTTTCAGATTTACCTAACTTTATATATATATAAAGGAACAGATTAATTTCGAGCATAATTAGTTTGTACACGACAAGCTTATATAGGCAATGTACATATACCAAAATGTATACATATATGTATATTATGTATGTAATCTTGTCTACTGGTAATCCTTTAGATGATGTTCCTCTTTCCATGAATATCTCATTTCTAGTGATCCCAGAACGATTCCTTCTAGGCGTTGGGTGTAGTTATTGCATGTAGTATGTGCTGAAATTATATCTTTTCCTTTTCCTCATATAGTTGTAGCCCATTTCTGTCTATCAGTCTGTCTGTTATTGTATATGTATGTGTTATATGCTAGGAATAAATTTTCATAAAATTGTAGAAACTTGCATGCAATCTTTTCCGGGCTCAAAACTCTGGAGGGAAGAATTTCTCGCCGGGAAAAAAACCCCATGATTTTCATTCATATTTGCCGAGAATTTTATTGAATAGTTTAGAATTTTACATAAATTTCATGAATTCATCAAATCTATATATATAATAATCAATCAATGTTGACGTAATTTAAATACATAGCAGAACAATTTGCATGTGACCCTTTAAATCCCACAACAATTATTATCATCATCGAATTTCTGCATGTTGTTATTATCAACATATATCCTTGAAAATTTGAACGACATTCTCTGATTTTCATTCTTATCAACAACAATATCTGTCCCTTTATTTTTTAATGAATTATAACGAGAAAATAGCATGAGGATCGTCCCTTGACGTGACTAGAACTAAATCCTGTTTTTTCGTTCCTTTTTTATTTGCTAAATCTCTTTAATCGCAAACATGTACATATATACTTTAACTCGTATTATTATGTAAATTATTTGTGCAATGTTCGTGTGTCAAAATCCGTCCTTGACTTGATTATATAGTCCTTTTATATTCTTTCTTTCATTCTCACCCTATTCATACAACCATTTATCCCTACGAACAATATCTCAACCTTTCCTATATAGTTATCGAGATGGATGAGACTATATTTTGTTGGAGATTTATTACGTTTTTTTTTTGTTTTGCCTTTGACTTTATCTTGACTGAAATATGAAGCGAAAAACTGATGAAATAATGATTGAAAGAGATGATTACTACTTAATTTATATACTTATTTAATTTGTATCAAATTTCGATTAAGTAAACTTTGATATATGTATGGTATAGATCGATTTTGGTTGATAGGAAAAATTAGAACAGAAGTGACAATGCTTTTATATTGCTTCCGGTAGATAGTCCTCTTCTTCCTGTACATATAGCAACCGTTTTTCAGAAAAAATGATATATAAGGGAGGTCAGGTAGAATTTTCAAGCGAGTTCCATGTAAATTTATTACACTTACTAGTATTGTCTCGAAATATTTTTGTGTGATTTATTTTTTTGAATCTATCGTCCACCTTGTTCCGTTTATAAAACATTGATTGACCATAAAGATAAGTGTTCGTTTGTATGGCCAAAGGTTGAATATTCTTTATGATCGACATGGAGAACAACAAAAAATTTATGGGCACAAAAAGCGGTATTTTATTGTAGAGATGTAAAAACAAGTTGGTCTGCGTTTATATGTTCCATACAAACTCTATAGTTTAAAAGAAAAACTTGCAACCCATAAAAACTATCAGACTTTCCTCCGGTACCCTACTAGAAGACGTTTTTCGATATATATTACCGTCTCTGAGATCTGAGCGTGACATACAAAACAATACTAATTGTAAGAGCGGTTTTCCATTAGGGGGGTTTACAGATACTCCTTTTTATAAATCTTCATTGATATTGTGTTACATAATAGAAAATTCTTTGAAAACTCGAAAAATTGTGCTATAAGCTCCGAATTGTTTGACACTCGAGATTCTTAAATAATTACTGACAGATTCCTGTTATCCTGTTTTTCCTTTATGATTGGAACATTTCCTTTGAAATTCATAAAACACATTTTATCCCTAAAATTATATAAAAACACAAAGAGAAACTGAATTAACTCCTAATTCAATTTAGAGATGGAGTTTTTGTAAATTTTTACCTAAATGAATTCTTTATATCATTTTCTACAGGTTTTAACTTTTTGCCAGCAATGCAGGCTGTATTCCATATAGGAGTATTAAAAAAAAAAAATGGGTTATTTTTACAAACATTCTCATCAATTTGAGCTATTTTAATATCAACAAATACAGTAAAACTCGGTTGTAACGAATTCCACACTACCCGCGGAATTGATGGTGGTTCGTTATAATCGTTACTTGTTATATCCGTACTTTTTTAGTGGAGATGCTATTTAAATAAAGGTGTTTTTCTGGAATCGAACGCGAGATATTCAATGATTTTGTTTTTCTCCTTGATTTATGAAGTTACGTCGAGAGACAAAAGGAAATTTAAATTTCCATGTAATTTTTATGCTTTATAACTGTGCATTCGTTATACCCGTGATCGTTACAACCGAATTCCACTGTAGCTAATTTTAGATTAAGTACCTAATGCAATGTGTGTAGGTTGTCCTATTATAAAATTATAATTAATATTTGTTAGAAATGGGAATGACAATTTAATTTCATATCAAAAATCATGAAATGAAATATAGAGATAATGAAATATTTCATGACTGGTATATCGCCAACGTTTATAATCCTATACGAATTCATTTGGTATCGATCGTTTTGGACGGTGGTAGGTAATAGTAGTGTGAACAGCAGCTGATATCGAAAAGGTCAAGGAGGATACAATTGCTGCTTTATACCCATTGCTTTTAAATACTACTACATACATACATAGACATAAAATATGACACAATAACATTATATCACTTAAAAGGAATGAACAGTTTTCTGAGTATTTCCTAAACCTACCGGTATAAACAAGTTTTTTTTTTTGTTACAAAACAAGTAACTTACAAATTTATTGATTATTTAATGACTGGTAATTTTATCACACCATGAATCCTATTGAAAATGGAAAATTTTTAAAAGTCCCTCTATAGTTCTTTGTTTGTCTACGAAAAAAATTGGTTGATTCAACTGAAAATTGTACCGAACAGTGATAGTAGCAGTAGCAGAAATGTTGAATTTTCATTAAAATACAGACTCGGAGTTTTCCTGTTTTCTGTTGAATACCCGACGTTGGTGCAACAGTTGTGATAAAACTTTAAAATGTTTATCGATTCAATTTTCAAGGCGAAAGAGAACAGAAAAAAAACGAGACGAACGTTTAAACGATCCATCATATAACGATTCTGTTTCCTTCTATGAGTCTTCCTCATTTGAAAATTAAAAAAAAATCATATCTCCGCAACTATTACACAATTATTTCACGAAATTGATACTATTTTTATTATAATTTTATCGAGAATTGTTTATTGTAATTCAGTTTTTTTGATAAAATTAATTAATTAAAAGATATGGGATATTATCTGTAGATTTGTTGCACCTGGCGCATCCACCATTTTTACACCAATATAATTCGTCATCCCAATACTCCAATTAATTATTATTATTATTTTTCGATTTTCTTTCCAATCAAATAATAGAGAAAAATCGGGATCAGTCGATAAATGTCAAGGGTGATGGGAATTTTTATTTTCGGCCAAATTAATGATGATAAACAGTATCAAGATTTATTGACATTAGACTGGGAAAAAAAAATTTTGTTTATTCCAGGATTGGAATTTTAACAATTTTTTTTTATGTCTTGGAGGATCACCTTGATAAATGTTAATTGTGGTGTTATTTCTCTATATGAAAAAAAAAACACATAAAAGTCGACAAACAGGAACGTAAATACATGCACGACTACATTCCTTTTAAAGATTAAACGACGATAACAAACCAATTCTCAGGTTGTTAAAATCCTGATAAATTAATTGCTTCTTTTTTTTTCCTACTTTATACGTGTGTGTAGGTATATGTGTGTACAAATTCAGGTTTATCGAATAAGTTTATTGAACTGTCGTCTAGTCACAAGTCACATTATTTCAACACAAAACCTTATTCATTATTATAGATCGATGTTAATTGCTATACAATCCGATTGTTGTCACTATAAATACAAATTGTTCTACAACAAAATACATACCATAATTATCAGAAATGAAAAAAATACTTCGAAAAGAACAAAGAACCAATAATAGTTATTATTATTACTATGCAGATTATAGAAAATCGAATCTGTTAAAACCTTGACACTTATAATATTATAGAAAAATCCTTTTAATAATAAATCATTTTTGTGTGTTTGTATATATGTCTGTGTGTGTGTGTAGTATATGTGTGTGTATGTATTGTGTAAATAGTAATTTGACTTTGATTGGCAAATTATTTCGAAAGAGGATAATTTGTCTAAATACTCCAATATAGACACTCATATACACATCAAGATTTGGGTGCTTCTATACAACTAACTAATTGAATGGGTCTAATTTTGAACAGGTGTTGATAACGAGAGGGGTGTGGTGATTTATCTTCACTACCTATAGATTAGAAAGATTGGGTTTTGGGGATGAAAAAAATGTGATCGAGAAAATTTTCGGAAATACTCAACTTTCCCCATCGGAAAGTTTCAATTCAAAGCTGACTATTTTAATTGAAATTATTAACTAAAATTTTCTGGTTGTTGTAATTATTATAATTATAGTGTGGTTAGTGATATAGATAGATACCGTATCTAATATTTCAATATTGTTATTATCACGTCAGCTATTTCCTTTAATAGAGGCGATTATCTACAAAAATACAGTTCAGACGTTTTACCGAGGCGAGAGTTGACGTAGATGGGCGTGTACAGAAAAATAATGGAGCGTATGTTTTTGCCTGTTTTTAACAAATAAGAGATGCTAGAGTAACGTCTCTAGCTGCGTTCGCCCGGACAACTCTAAACAATCTTTTCGCTCCCGTGCACTCCAATCTGTTCGGGGACTGTTTTGAGTGCGAATAGAGTTAACTCTGTTGCGTTCGACGAGTACCAAAAAGTGCAAATTGTGCTAACTCCATCCGTTCTACCTCGCGAGGTGGTGCACACGGTGCAGGCATGCGCATTGCTATACTGTCATATGATGGAAGACGTGCCACTATAGAGGTTATGTCGGACTGGTTTGTCATTCAGAACCACCATCAGCACCAACACGTTCGCCAGCTACCATTTGATCCTATTCACTACGTCATGTGACCTAGAGCCGCTAAAACACCGTACCAGCACCGAACAATCGTCCCGAACGCAGCTTATGTTGCTGCACTACCATTCAAGTTTCTTTGTAGGCTCTCGCCTCGGTAAAATGTCCCAACTGTAGTGTCATAGGATTTTTTTATAATAAAAAATGAGAGTAGCTTGTTATTTTTTCGTTTTTCCTCCCTCCCCAAAAAATCAGTGATACTTATTAACGTAAAATGAAATAGGAGTAAATTGGAACAATTATATTAGATTGAACTTAAGATGAAATGATTTAAAATTTATTAAAATTGACTGATTAGTTTTGAAAGTAGATATGAATTTTTAATGTTGTTTTAAGATTTAATTGTCTCCTTATACTTTTGATTACTTATGAATTAGAAAGACAATTTTTGTCCTATACTACAAATATATAAAAGTTTCTTTGAATAATAATAATTGGACAATTGAATAGTTTGCTAGGTTGTTAATAATTAACAATAAGTAC
Source organism: Iselma pallidipennis (assembly GCA_037464855.1). Taxonomy (NCBI): domain Eukaryota; kingdom Metazoa; phylum Arthropoda; class Insecta; order Coleoptera; family Meloidae; genus Iselma; species Iselma pallidipennis. The sequence goes on along the minus strand of JAZBHA010000260.1, from coordinate 67,122 downwards.
GGATATTAACGTTAATTTCTCTTGATTCTGAATGGATAATTACATAATTCAGCTAGATTTTTAACGTAAGATCAGCTGGACAGTTAGGGACTGCGCCCTTTTGATCGAACGGGACCATCATGTCTTTTTTAAGAGCATCATTCCGAGGGATTGTAAAGAAGGTCTCCGTCTCCGTCTTCGTCATCTCCACTGTCATCTTCACTTGATGACTTTTTCGCTGGTGGACGTCCGTACGGACTTGGCAATTCTAATGGAAGTCTCTACAGACGTACTGGCTCCCCCCACAAGACTCTAAGCGGGATATTTAACCACGCTTTAACCGCATATATCTATCCTTATTTCTATCTTTATCCTCTATCCTTATCTACTATTGGCTGAGTTTGTCAACTGTAAATGGGTGGGGATAAGGCTAAGAAGAAGACGAAGGTGAAGATTTGCTCAAAAGAATTGTCAAAAAAGCCATTGTTACGATGACGAAGACTGAGACGTAGACGGAGACGTTCTTTAGAATACCTCGGATTGGTTCTAATGGGAGTCGCAGTTGGAGCTTTTGCCTCCCGTTTTCCTAATAACCACCGCTTTTAAAATAGACGTCCCGTCGATTCAATTCCGATCAAATGAGAGTAGTCTCTTAGCCGTCTAAATTTTCAAGAAATTTGTGAACTATCATTTCAAGAATTATGAGCATTTTGTCGGGAGTCTAAATCAACTTCGAAAAATACTAAAAATTGGACGATCAGAAGTTTGAAACTGAGTTTCTGTATCAAGTTGCTATTAACAGTTAACAATTACGGCAATGAGTGTATTGTCAATCAAATGTTTTGATTTAAATAAAATTTGGCGGTTAAACATCCCCCTTTCAAAAGAAAAACATTTTCCAAGCCATTCGTTCATGAATATCATTCAGAATTCTTTTGGTTAATATTAATTGATACCTATCCATTGTATTTTTAATGGAAATTTAGTGTTCTTTCACTTCTTTCATGTAAATGTGTGTCTCTGTTCTATTGTTTTGCACAATTTTTGTTCATTTTCGTAGAACAAAAATGACGTTTTTCTTTTAACTTTTACTACAATGGATACTCTTATTGAAGTTATTGTTGGAATTATTATTATTATTACGAAAAAGTTATGATAATATTACGTAAAAGGGAAGAGTGGATAATAGAAGATTCCACATTTTCCATCAATTTCCATTAATAAAATACCGAAATAAGATCCGTTATTGTGTACTGTGTCCGTATAGACGAGTTGCTTGCTTCAGGCATCTATTGTTGATCTCTATTCAATTTACATTTAACGTCAGTTTCCAGATTTTGTAAAAAAAAAAACGCAATTTCTCTTTCATGTTTCAGATTTATGTTAGTACTCGTTTGTTTAATATTCAGCGTTCTATCAACGATCGAAACTTATTCGAATTTCGCCAACGAAACATTATTTTGGATGGTAAGTAGATACTTATTTGTTTATTTATTATTTTGGCATCAATTACATTAATCTGGACTTTCCTTTTTTGGTTTATAAATCTTGTTTTATGTAAATTTAGTGAAAAATTTGCTTACATTGCTGTCAAATTATGATTTATTCCCTTAATACCTGTATATGTTATAGAAGTTGTAAGGTAAATATTGACTTTATTGTTTTTTCCCTCCCCTATATTTTTCTCACCCCCGTATTATACTTCATACAGTTTTCTTGTCAGTTTCAAGTCTCCTTTGCCAAAACAGTGAATCTGTTTGTATGTAAAACCGTCTTTCTATATTATCATTGAATATCCTCCCATATATGTATTGTTGAACCAACGAATCAACCAACAACAAGCAGGATTCTGACAACAGGATGGGTCTTTTGTTGCAGGAAATATGCTTGGTGGTTTTCTTTGGTGTTGAATATTTAGTTAGATTATGGTCGGCTGGATGTAGGTCCAAATATATGGGTTTCTGGGGGCGGTTAAGATTTATCCGGAAGCCTATCTGTATCATAGGTAAGTCGGATTTTTTTGTATTTTAATCGATTTTATTGGATTATTATTCTGTTATTGTTTGCTTTTGGGCGGGTTTAGATTTAATTGTAGTGGTAGCATCAATTGTCGTCCTAACACTCGGCTCAAATGGTCAAGTATTTGCAACATCTGCAATACGTGGCATACGTTTTTTGCAAATTTTACGTATGTTACATGTTGATAGACAGGGTGGTACATGGAGATTATTAGGTTCGGTTGTTTTCATTCATAGACAGGTAAGTTGTCGCCGTCTATTTAAAGTTTCTATAAATTATTCTGCAACTTTATTTCTACACTATTGATTTTCCTATCAAAATTTCCCGTGGGAACTATTTTATAAACTTGTCCCATGAGTTACAATGAAGTTGTTGAATAAAAATAGAAAATTTCAAATTAAATTTTCAAACACAAAAATTTTCTTGTTTGTTTTCTATAGGAATTGATAACAACTTTATATATTGGATTTTTGGGCCTAATTTTTAGCAGTTATTTCGTATATTTAGCTGAAAAGGATGCAGTTGGTGCTGATGGTAAGAATACTGGTGATTTTTCAAGTTATGCTGATGCATTATGGTGGGGTGTTATTACTGTTACGACAATCGGTTATGGTGATACTGTACCTAGAACATGGATGGGCAAAATTGTTGCCTCCTGTTTCAGTGTTTTCGCTATATCGTTTTTCGCTCTTCCAGCCGTAAGTACAAACACTACCCAATTAATTTCTTTTCCTGCTTATATATACAATCGATCGAAACTGGATTAAAATAAAAAGTAAATAAAACACCAGCGGTTATAAATCAATCAGGATTTCGACGCAATAATCCAGACAAATCTCTCAACTTTTATTTTATATATATACGTGATTACGATTCTTAATAGGTTCTCTTTATGGTTTGTTAGCAATGTAGAAGCTTTCCCCAGTTGGTGGTTTTTGTGAGCTTCCTAAACTGCTCCCGAGATAACTAGAGTACATTTCCGCGTTTTCCCGTTGTTTTTTTGTTGTTGTCGTTGTATTTTCGACGATGAAATAAGGAAAAATTTTCACTTGAAACAATATTGTATTATTCACAACTACGGAGACCTAATTTAATAGATGGTAGATGTGTTCTGTCAAGCTATCTACTCTTTCTGGTTGGTTGCAACTCAATTCCTTTTAAAGCGTTGTAAATTGTTCAAGTGTTATATAACATTGAAAATCTGTCGGTTTCAGTTCAAAAAGCATGTTCAAAGGAAAAACTTTCAAATCCCAATTATACAGGTCGTATAATCGAAAGATAATTACATTAAGAAGTGAATCTCCGATTGTCGCTTGGTTTTATTTTTTAATTAAAAAAAAAATAATAAGAAATTAGTGAAGTCTATAAGCTTAAGTTGTTCGCTCGACTGGAGACTTTAATGAACACTAAAAACTAGAGACATTTTCAATGTTATTTTATTGTAAATTAGCAAGTTTCTCCAACTCAACAACTATGTTGCCACTATTAGCAATACAATAGAGTGAAAACGACTTTTATCTATACGTAGATATAACCAACTTTGTCGTCAACTTTTATTACTATTACTAGTTGTATTCTATTGTTGTTACATTTATATTTTGCCCATTATTTGATCATATTACGGTTAAACGTAAAACCGAAAAACAATACAATTGGTAGACCAAAAAATCATAATCATAATGTTTGAAACCAGAAATTGTATAAATTATTAATATTTGTCATATAATATATTCATTTATTACTCGAAAACTATAAATATAATGACAATAATATAATAAAATATAAATGTTAAGACACGCAACAACGGACATACATATATCTGTGTGTAAAACTCTAATAGAGAGGCCACGTAAAACGAATCAATAAATTATAATGAATATTTAAATACAAACAATTGAAATCTTTTCATTAGCTTTTTTATATTTGACTATTCGTTTTTTGTTCTTGAAACGTGTAAAGCCATTTATTGATCCATATATATTATATATTTTTTTTTATTATAATCTTCCTGTTTTTTTCTTCTCTCCTCTAAAGGGTATCCTCGGTTCAGGATTCGCCTTAAAAGTCCAACAAAAACAAAGACAAAAACATTTCAATCGACAAATACCAGCTGCTGCTATGTTGATACAATGTTTATGGAGATGCTATGCTGCTGATAAAAATTTCAATTCACGTGCCACGTGGCAAGTGTATTTAAAAGACACAAGTCAAATTAGTGTAACAAATAATACGTCAACTGGAAGTGGCACCAATTGTAACATACCACTATCAAAGGTTAGTATATAATACCTACTACTGTGTATACATATAAATATAATATTGTATATAAGAAAAATTAATTGTAGCCGTCTTTCTTCACTGGTTTAGTAATTTTTTTTGCTTCCTTTTAGTGCATGCACCTTTAATCTTTTGTGTGTCTTTTGATTTCGAGTTTCTTTCAAATTTTCATTGTTTGGCGTTGAATAATAAAGAAAAATAAACCAGAAAGTTTTCTGGTAGGTCGTTGTTAAAAAGTAAGGGTTCAGTTTTTTTTTTTGTTAACGTTCAATTTGTAATTCAAATCGTTTTTGTCGTCTCTCAAAACCGACGAATATCACCCAAGTAAATATTAAAAATTTTTCTCTCTCCTGTTTTTCTTGTTTTCACTCAAATTTTCTACCTTAACGATTTACTTAATTGCATTTCGTTCTAATTTAACGTTAATCTATCATTCTCTTTGTAATTAAAACTGTTTATTCTAATGTTGTAGTCGCGATTCTATCAGAAACAGATTCCCGCTCTTCTATTGTTTTACACTTATCGCAACATTATTTATTTTCCAATTTGCACAAAATCCAGGCAGCTTGCCCCAATTTCTTGTACGTTTGCATGTTAGAGACCAATTTAATCGTTTGGAAAACTCCCAATACAAAAAAAAGCTCGTTCTTGTTATAATTCTTTCTGTTCAAAAAAAAACAATTCAATAATAATAATAATGATGATAATAAAATATTTCCAAAATTAATTAAAAACAATGTAGGTAGGTTTATTTCTAGGTGAGCTATTTGTTTGTCCATGTACGGTTATTGTCCTATTATTATTATTATTATTATTAGAATTATTTAGGCTAGTTCTAGATGCAGTGTTTGATGTCTTGGTGTTAAGTCTCCATGGGTTGGGTCAGTCCCTAATGTTACAGGTGGCTAAAAAGGCGTCAGTATTGAAACGACGGAAATCCAGGAATCGAATGGAAGTACCACCAGGTACACCACAAAATGAACAACCCACCAGTACCGTCCAAAATATACCAACAACAATAACATCAACAACTGCAATGCTACAAGGTAGTTCAATACCATCAAATCTACCACCACCATCGAGATGTGAATCGGATTCAGATGTCGTCTTTTATATGGAAGAGCCTAAAGCTGGTAAGTCAATAGATAGACAAAAATATCAATTATTAATGCCCGGTTGCATCAATCTCTGTTAAAGTGATAGAGAAACATTGTTAGATATTTTAATAGAGAATGGTGCAACCGGGGATGAGTCTAGTTTTTGTTTCAATTGTCCGATTAGAGTAAAATCCTATTGTAGTGGAAGAATAATAAAAAAAACCCGTGTTGTAATTGCGGTTGTTATAATTGAGACTGGCATTTATTCATTGAACTGAAAAGATCAATCGAAATCCTGACACGCATCAATCAACCCTTACTCTTGTTATTTTTTTCTGGTTTTATTGTTGTTGTTATTTTAATCAAAAATAGACGAGATTTTCTCTTCTCTTTACAATTTATGCGCACATATAAAAATTTGCTAATAAAAATTGCACTTTAATATTAAGTTTTTTAGATGGGAAAAATCTCTTCTATATCGTCCACAAAACGATCAATAAATTTTAAATGGCCATTACGAATGATTTCCTTTTGGCTCGATCATATTCCTGCAGCTGAAAGCTCGATAAAAGCTTCCAATCTTTTTGTGCGTCAGTCAGTAAAATCCAAACGTTAAAGAAATATGGGTATTACATGTTAAATATTAATGTAAATGTAGAAGGTTTTCATTCTCGTTTTCCTTTTTTTCCCCTCTCTTTATACATACATATAAAGGTTTTAAAGGATTTTTGTATAATATGTAGGTACACCGAATAGGGTGCGTCGTGGTGAAAGAGAAAGTGCCCGGGGTGCAGTTTTTACTAGTCAAACTAGTACAGTAACCGAAGCAGCCAGTGATGATATCGATGATCTTGATGGTGAACTCCCTAGAGTTACACAGTAAGGAATTTAATTAATTTTGATTAATCAAATTGAAATCTAATGTTGAAAAATTTTTTTTCGAATCAATCCATCTAGATTAACCGAAGCACATAAAAATGCAATTAGGGCAATACGTAAAATTAAATATTTCGTTGCTAGACGAAAATTCCAACAGGCAAGGAAACCGTACGATGTCCGAGATGTTATCGAACAGTACAGTCAAGGGCATCTCAATATGATGGTGAGAATTAAGGTGAGTCGGTTTTTCTTTCTTATTTATGTGAAATATACTTGAAAATAGCGGAAAAACTCTAAGAAGAAACATTGAAGTGGAAAAAACTTCAACTAGTAAAAGCTTAACAACTAACAGCGTAAAACATACAGTCAACTCTACAGAGACTCTTATATTTAACGAGTTGGAATTGTGCTGAAATTTGTAGTTTACATTTCATGGAACTGTTGGAACATATAAAAAGATAAAATAAAAAATAACTTGTTACTATTACGAACAGGAGGTTCCTGTGGAAATATTAAAACTTTTACTTACGATTAGTCTCATATATTGGTATCTTTATCGACTTGCTATATTATTTTATTTTTTCTACTTGACTGAAATTAATAGGAAATTGAAAGGGCACGTGGAAAAATGATATTGAAAAAGGGAATGGTTGAAATGCATATTATTGAGGACGAGACCCGATTTGTCAAATGGAATCCAATAATATCCGTGAAAGAGTGGCCGGCTCTCTCACCTGATCGGAAACCCATTCCACTCTTCCACCCACT
>JAZBHA010000260.1:39753-58754 GCA_037464855.1 Iselma pallidipennis | reverse complement strand
TAAATCTTAATTTGTTAACAAAGAAATACACACATATCCGATTAGTTCTCCTGACACTTCATCAATTATTTATAGGGAAAGGACATGTATATATATATAGATAAATAATTATAAGGGTCGAAGATCAGACTAAATCACCGGTATAAGGGTATAGAAATCAAGGACAATCGATAGAATTCCAGATGGGACCAAAGACAGATAACGAAAAAAACCACAGAGAAAATCAAACGCACAGATTGTATTTATTTTGGTCAAAAAGATTGTGGAGGCTGGTCATTTCTGGTCTGATCTTTACACAGAAAAAAAAATGAGAAAGAAAAAGTCAATATTAAACTTAATCATGGTATTATTGGGCACACAAATATGTAAAATATTTGTAATATAAATTAATAATAATAATAATAATTAATTAATTAATTAATTAAATTTTAGTCACTCTTTAGATCATTAAGACAAATTTCCATATCTTTTTTGATCTATAGATATCGTGCCTATTTGCAAATTGTTAGTTGAAAGGTTTCTCTTAGTTTTAATGGGGGGTATTCTTTTCTCGTAGTTTAACTAGACTATTAACATTACTATTATTGTGAAAAAATCACAAAGATTCCCCTTAAAAAAAAATATTTTAAGAAGTTCGTTGACAATCTTTACCAAATTGTTCTTTTCGTTTCATTTGACTCGTAACGAGTTCTATTGTAAGTATAACGATTATTAGACATTAGAGGTTTTAGATAAAAATGTATAAATAATTCACATACACACACACACAACACGCACATACACATATACACAATGCTTTATTTTCTATAAACTCTCATTAGGAGAACCGATTTTCCGACTCTCTTTTGATTGTTGTTACGGTCTTTTCCTAAAAAAAACAAATCATTTACGAGTATCTTACAACGAAATTTATGCAAAATCTCGTAACTTGATAGAAATTCTCTATAATTATTATTTGTTCGTTAAAACTGTTTGAATTTGATTCGTTGATGAGTGCCTCTACATCTGTGATTTTGCAAAAGTCTTTTAACTGTATTCACGTTTATCAACCGAATTATTGAAATACTATATCGGAAGAAAATCCAAGAAACTGATAAGGACCAATATTTTTGGAAATTTCAGTCAATATTTCTCTGATTTTCTTTTATCTTCTAATCATTAAAAATGTACAGGTATATCCAAATAAAAGTGTGGTCTTGACGAGCGCGAGAGCAAAAAATATGGCAATCGACAGTAGTGGAAAATGTTAGGAGGGGTCGATCCATTTATCAGAGATCGCTAAATCTGTCGTTTTTGCTCTCGTGATCCTCAAGACCACACTTTTATTTGGATATGCCTGTATATGTTATATAATTGGCTGAATTTTCTATACAATAAAACAAATAAAAGCAATTCTTTTCTAGATTAAAAAAGGCGCCGAAATTTGTATCAAAAAAACAAGAAAGAAATCCTATAATCTTTTGAGTCCAATCAATATTCTAAACTATTATCCTGTTATTTTCTCAGAATAAAATTACATCATTTTACAATAGAATAAAGCAGAGAATTCCAACAAAAAAGTGCCCTATTTAACAAACAAACAAACATTTGAAATGTTGAAGAAATTCTTTACAATTTTCAATCATTATATTATTAATTATTATACCGTAGTTGCCTCTATTTATCCCCTTTATTGATATAAACTCTATAGACAGTTTTTAGAATTTGGTTGAAGAATCGCTTTTTTCTCCCGTTATTCTCAAATAAATAGACAAAAAAAAAGTAAATTTTGTGATAGATTTAAGCACGAATTTCAACTAAAACAACACTGTAATTTTCTTGTAAATATAATATAATATTGTTCTTTGTTTTTATTTTTATTATTAATTAGAAAAATTAATAGAATGCTCACAAGATTCGTGATCAAGTTAAAAATAATTTTATTATAGGTATATTATATAAAAAAAATAAACAAAGTGTTATAATTATTATTATAATTGAAAAGAGAAAGTGGGGAACGTCTTGATAAATGTACGTTTGAATATTCTATTAATTATTATTAATTATTAATTAGCAATTTAGAGAAATCTTGAGAATAAAAATGCAATATTATTGTTATACTATTTATCAACTTTGTAGCAAGTATGAAAAGGCTTCTATTTAAAACTCTGTAAAATTATTATAAAAAAATGAATGATATTGTAAAAAAAATTAAAAAAAAAACGAAGAAAAATAAATAATTGCCACATCTATCATTGAAACTTTGCGTATATTTTCCCTTTTCCAGGTGATGGCGCTAATTGATTTAAGTCAATAAGACAATAAAACAGGGATTGAAATAAAAAGTGTAATGGGACACCGTTACCCCCCACTCAAATGGTGGGAAACTGCGTCACTTATTCTGGTTTTGAACCATTTCAATTGATAGCGCGCTTATACTTCTAACGTCTAGATGGTACTACCTGTTTTGAGGATTGTCAACGTATCCCTAATAATGCTCAAAACAAGTAGTACCCTCTAGACGTTAGAAGTACAAGCTCCCTATCAGTTCAAATGGTTCAAAACCAAAATCATTTGGTGGAAGAAATTTCCCACCATTTGAGAGGGGACTCATTGCCTTTGACTCCATGGGCCAGTTTCATAATCAACCTTAAAGTCACTTTTATTGGTAAGGTCACATTCTAACAATTAGTCCATAGCCAGAATATACACACTTATTGTTTATCTTTATAGTAACATCTCTAATCTAGACTACGTATTACGTACTTATTGTTAGAATGTGACTTTACAAGTTAAATTAGATATTTTCACGGAAAAATCGATTAAAAAAAAATTGATCTTGTACTTTTCACAGTTTCACCAACGTAATGTAAAGTTGTGACTGGTTTAAAAGTTGAGCATTAGACTCAAACAATTCAGTCAGAACGAGTTTGAGCCATTTCTCAAATAGATCAACCACGTTGGTGAAACTGGCCGTAACGTACGTGATATAAAGGGGAAACAAAATAATAATAATAATAATAATAAAGACGAATTTTGTCGATTTTATTAACAACATATTTTTTTTTAATTAATTACGTAGAATTAACAACAAAATTACGACTAGATTAAATAATTATAATTACAATAAAATAATATGTATGGATGAGATTAATTCTTATTTGTTTATTGATTTATTTTTATAATAATAAAGAATAGTGCGCCAAATTTATTAGCACACAATGAAGAAACAATAATATCTTTGGTCGTTGTTTTTTTTTTATTGAATATTACCAAATTCACTAGAATGTCTGGATAAATTATCATCATTCTCACCACTTCCTAGTCCACTAACAATACCACCAATATCATCACTATTACTATTATTATTATCTATTTTATCACTTGTATTCTCTTGTAATTCACGGACATTACCCGGTAGATAATCTTTCCAACTTCTAAATAGATAACGTGTAAATTTTCTTAATTGTCTAAATTTACAATATGTTGCACCTTCGGCACTCTCCAATTGTTGGGTTTGTATTAAAAAACCCTTTTCTTTGAATGTTTGTTCAAGTTTTTCCCTTTGCAATGATTTCCTTGATTTACGTTTCTTATTCTGTTGTTGTTGTTGTTGTTGTCGGAATAGTGTTGAATCTTGTGGTAGATCTGGTGATAATAAGAAATCACTACTCGATTTCATTCCTGTAAAATCAATTTGTTGTTGTTGTGGTGGTGGAGGTGTTGGTGTTGTTGCTGTTGCTGGAAAAATCCTCTCACCACTAGCTTGCAGAAATGCACCAGTACTACTACTGCATTGATTATTGTTAATTTGTTGTTGTAATGTTTCACGTGGAAAAAACTCATAACCACGCATACTCTTATCACCTGTTCCACTATAATAACGAAAATTACCACCACTATCAACTGATAACATCTTTTTCTCTTGTAATTGTGGTTTTGCACCACCAGTAAATTTAAATTTACATATACTAACTTCTGTTGCTGGATTTGTATTACTGTCAGTTTGTATTGGTGGTATAAATATTGCTGAACGTTTACGTTTCGTTGGTGGTGTTGGGGTGGTTAGTTTTTGGTGATTATCAATGTTTCTTTTGATTTTCGTTTCGCAGTTGAATTCAGTCTCATCGAAGATTTCTGATTTTTTAGAACGACTAATTTTTGGAACCAATTTTCGTAATTCTTGTTGTTGTGGTGGCGGTTGTTGTTGTTGGTGTTGTTCAGGTGGTGGTCTTGGACTATGATTTGGTAATGTGTAACTACTATTAGTTGCCATACGTTGGTAATGCATTAAATGCTGTTGTAATGCCATTGGATGTATAAAAACACCAGCATTTGGCCAATAAACATAACCACCGGGAGCTACACCATTTTCAGGATTTGCTATAATTTCAGGACTATTTAATGGAAATCTAGTTTCATTTTTAATATCTGTCGGTGATTCAACCAATTCAATATCATCATCACTCTGTGGTTCGGTTTTTATTTCTGACATATACGTATTATCAGTTCGTTTCAAGAATCTTATCTTTAAATGATTCAAATCTCTTATACATAAATTTAACGGTTCATTTTGATTATTTTTATTAAGTGACGATTTGCCGGTACTTGAATCAATTGTTGTCTTTTTATTGTTAATCTCTTGTGTCAGTCTTTTTTCTAATAAACTACTAATTATACGATTCTGAACATCACTTCTGTCCTGTTCTTTATTATCAAGTTTTCTTGTAGTTATTGGTGTTGTTGAAGTTGTTGTTGTTGTTGGTGTTGTTGTTAGATAATTCTTAGGATTTGGTGTCCCTGGAAATATTGTACCATAATTTTTGTAAATCAGATGACAAATATCGGCTTTTTTCGGTTTACGACCACGTCTTGGTTTCGAATTGTCCAGTGTCATTTCACCCATATATGGTAAATCTTGATATTTTACAACTCTTTGTTGTTGTTGTTGTTGTTGTTGTGGTGGTGATGGTGTTTGAATATTAAAACTTTGACTAGAAGAACTGGGCTCGATTTGCAATTTCTTTTGTAAATTACTCAACTTCTGTAACCAACTTTTGATCGATTCACTTTGATTTTGATCGGATATTGATTGGAAATCTTCATCTTCATCAATATCTGAAGATTCATTTGAAGAAACTTCAACTTTTTCAATATCATCTTCAAGATTCTGGTAAAAGAGCCTGTAAATCGTCCCCCCAAAACCCAGTTATTTTTATATTTCCTGTTAAACGAAAAAAATAGACTTACTTTGTATTTTCTGTATCGGATGTTATTAATTGTGCTTGACTTTTTGGTGAGATAGAATCTTGACTATCTGGAAAAGTCATTGTTGTTGTTGTTGTATTATCATCTAGAGCCGTATTGGCCGCTTCGTCTACGTCCTCTGATTGCATAGCGGCACCCTCTAATTTTCAAACAACAACAAAAAAACAACATAGAATGAGAACAAAATTAATAACAGAGACAGTTGAGGTAAAAATAAAAATAACACATAAAGACCCATCAAAATGTATAAAACCAAAATAAATATTACTCATGTGAACTAGTTAGTCGCATTTATTTACATACCTAGTAGCATAGTTTTTTTAGTTTCCTGTATTCTGTATGAAGATAGACAGAGATTTGGCACTTGAAGAAGGTCTCTTATTTAAAGAAAAAAATTATATATAAATATAGAGAAAGAGAATTAAATCATCAAGATGAAAGAGAATTAAGTAAAAATATAGTAACCATAAAATTCATGGAAGTCTGAATGAAGATTCTGTCGACATTTTATAAGATTGAGTCATTTGGCCCCGAGGTCAAACCGTTAACGAATTCAATTACTACCATCTTTTATCCTTATTAGTGATTAAATTTTATATGTCAATAGAAATTGGGGAAATAGTGGTCAAAAATCGCTGCAAATTCAGATTTTTGTAAAACTACGAGCTTCGAAGCTTTGACCTGAAAAATGAATCTCGACAGGTGTTTTCAGGGCAAGCTAATAGAAGTTCAACTAATTCGTCTACCTTGACGGTATAGTTTTTAATTCAGTTAGAAACTTTTAAGTGTTTTTTAATAGTCAACGGCTAGAATCTGAAAGAAACTCAAAAGTTTCTATTGACTACTGTTTTTTTTTTCAGGACAACGCTGAAATTCCTCCAACAATTATAATATGTCTAGTGTTTAACAATATTTTGGGCTTTTTCTGTGAAAAAAGGGCAAGAGGTCAATCCAATTTTGTACTTCCTATAAATATTAATAAAAATTGTTCACTTTGACGGTCTTTAACTTGTAATATTTCATTGAAAATCTTGTGCCAATGTCGTTTCCAAAGAACGTATAAGATTTAGAGTAAAACAGGCTAAAAATACTTGTTTTTTTTTAAGTTTTACATCTCTTACGTTTTAGTTCTTGGAAATTTTGCTTGAAAACTATTTAGTTATGAAAGAGCATTGAAAAGTTTGAAAATATGCTAAAAAATCTCTTTGAAACCCACTACAAGTAAATTGTTACTTCTGCTCGTATTGGAAAATAACGATCATAGGAAAATCTACATTGACGATTTCTGAAAAGCATCCAGAAAAGGTAATAGTGAAGTTTTCTTTGAAAAAAAGCTTCAAAAGTATCTGTTCCGTTGGCGAAGGATGAATGAAAATAAAACAAAACGACGGAATCATTGAAGACTTTATGACATTTATGTTGAAATACTACGAAAGACTTTATGGTTTATGTTAATAAACATTTAAACTGACCATTTAAAGTATGAGGAATAAAATTATTTTTTACTAATTATCAACAAACAGACACCCACTTTATTATTTATTTACCATTGATTTCTTGGCGATTTTCTATCAATAAAACGTTTTACGTAACTTTTAGACACAAAAGTAATTTAAGAAAAATAAAGGCACACTTACTTTGATTCATATTTTCGATATTTTACATCCGTATTGTACACACGTGCACCTATCAAGTTATCAATTCCGTCATAATTCTTATTTGTTTATATGATAAATAAAGAACAATCTCACTTTTACACATATACATTAATATAAAATAGTTATTAGAAAAATTATTGTTATATTGTAGAGTATTATATTATAATTATCAACAATAAGTGTATGAAGTTTTGAAAAAGTATTTTATTAGAGTGGCGCTTTAAAGACGTCTTTAGCCGTACAAGGAGCGCAGGCATCGACTATTTTTGACGTCCCGACGCCCTCTCCTTGTCTCTCTCTCTCTCTCTCCCTCATTCTCACTTACTCTCTACAAATGTAAACTTAGGTATATACTGAATTTGGACGTCGGTGTAATACGAGATTGAACCATATTCGGTACTCCCGGCCTTACACACAGTTTATTATTAACCCGTTCTTAGGTTCCTGTCTGTGTTCGCTTGTTTGTATGTATGTGTGTGTGTTTATATTCCCGGCATCTCCCGTACATTTTTACACTACACACTACCTAATATTAAAACATTCAGTAGTAGGAGAATTATTTCCCGTCAAAATTTCAACACTCGTACTAATAGATTTTTCGTTTTGTTAAGGAAATTCTGACTGACTGACTGACTGACACGAGATCTGTTTGTTTTGACACAATTTTTGGCCTATTTAGTTGGGTGATTTTGCATTTTCGTAGACCTTTTAATAGTGGCTTTTTTGACCAAAACTGTATTGTTTGCTTTTGCAGACATTAAACAATCTTTCAAGTCTTACAAGACTTTCGATTATGTCTTATGTTAACTATCACTAACTAATAAGACCATCAATGTGAACCTACGCATTTTCTAATAAATATTATTGAAAAACATTTGATTTCTCTTTTTCGCTATTAGTTGATTACAGCACCTTTTTAAGCAATTTTATCAAATAATGACCTAAATTGTACAAGAAAACCTTACAGAACAACAGTGAGAAATTGAAATATTGGACTTCAAAAAAATAGGAACATTTCGTGGTAGTAAATCAAATTTTTCGGTTTTACATTCTAATTTTCCACACAAATATCATAAATAGTTGAAGGTAACTCGAATTTGTGTAGGCACCAGAAAAACAGGACAAGTAATTATTTTGTTATTAATCATTTGGATTACACAATTAATCTAGATAGCCTCCGTATTAACCTGATTTGATATCAATCGTGTTTTTTTCTTAAAATACCAGAAAAAAATACTTGCCTGTACAATAATTGAGATACCACCCATGGTAATCAGTTTAATTATCACCTTATCATGATGTTTACTTCACTTTCATTTTTTTGGTTTTGTGGGAAAATCACTATTTTTTTTTGAGTCACTGTTTCTTCCCGCAACCAAAGAATCACTCTATTGCACTACACTAGATTGTTGTGATTTTTGATTGGAAAATCGTGTTATCACACTGAAAACAATTCGCGTTTGAAAAACAGAAAACGTCTCTCTGGCGTGCGTTCTTACAAGGCTCAATTTACTGCATTAATCACGTAAATACATTTTAGAATGTGTAGGTTTTCATTCAGGGCGGGCTATAAAACCGGACACACACTGATACAACTATAATAATTTTAAAAATTTTTGGCTCTCTTTCAACATCCAACAGGAACACAACATATCGAAAATAGTTTCGTCTCTTTATAAACGACTAAATCAACAAATTTTCATGTATTCATCAACTAATTTAATATAGCTTTTTTTAACGAAAACACGGTTATTAAGAGACTTAATTGAATTAATAATCACGTAAATACCGTTTATAACGATTATAATACCAGCTTGATGTAAATAGTGGTACGGATGTTGCGTGGACCTGTCAAGTGGGCACGTGGGTGGACCAGTGTTTCTAACAGAAATCCTCTCTCTTCTTCTATCCCTACCAAAAGTTTTTCAAATTTTTTTTACTTCTAGTTGATTTAATGCAAAAGAGACTTCACACCTTCCTCCTTCCATTTCCAGAGTGGAATTTGCGCCAAAATTGTAACGCTCCAGTTTTGATAAGTTTTCGTTTTGATTTCCGTCTTCCTAGTAAGTATCACAATAATAATGATGAAAATCTGGTAGTTGAAAACTATTTCAAGTAGCCGATCAATTGATTCTAAATCGATATATCTATTTTATGATTGTTGTTATTGAATTTGACAGGAATATGAATACAAATAGATTTATAAGTGAGTTGAGGTATTGATGATTGGTCTGTAGGATGCCTGGCATTTCCACTCTTCAATACAATAAAATTATATTGATTTGAAGAAAATATTAAAGTGTAGGTTTATTCAAAGAATTTAAATTGATTTTTGGAGTATACACTGTCTTGCACTAAAAAAGATACATCTTATTTTTTTTTCGAAATAGAGCTATTAGTATGCAAATTTGGCCAAAGTGGATTGAAATTTAGGACAATCAGCATGGAAAATAATAGAAATACACCAGATGGAGACTATAAATCTGTAGATGGAAAATTAGAGTCATAATTATTGTAGGAAAAATCGCAAATTTCTAAAAAAAGAAGAAGTATCTATGGTAGGCGAAAACGTTTGATTTAGAAATATCTCAGGGTGCATACACACACGAAGGCATTTCCAATAAATTCTGCCCTTCGTTTCCTGGAAAAGGGAAAAGGGATAAATTTCCCTTTATTTTTCTAGAGAGATAGAGAGAGTTATCTGCTTCTTCAGTTGTTCAGAGAGACAGAGAACCGAGTAAGAAAAGACAAATCTCTCCATGTATATGAGCTCCTATATTTTTGTTTAAACTTCAAGGAGTTTCGAGAATTCTCGAAACTCCTTATGTATTAATACATAAGCGGTTTCAGTAAAAAAACGCACAAGATTTCTTTTATTTTGAAAAGTTACATCTCGGTCGTTTAGATTTCCACGCTTCGTTTAAGATCTCGGGGACCCTGGGCAAGATCAACTTCATAGGTTGCCTTAAAACCGAGGCATTAGACAAAACGGCAATAGTCTACATTTTTGGCTTCTCTGAGGTCGTTTCAGATCCATGGGGCCCTTTTGCCTAGTATTCAACGATTCCAAAATACCTACTCTTTTCAGGGGAATCAAAAAAAAAAACTTTGGAGGCAACTAGGTTTGACGACTTTTGGAAAAGTCAATCTGAACATCTTTGAGGAGAAATATAAAAATTTCATAATTGTGAGCATTTGAACATCTGTTGTAAAGCTTGCAAAATTTCGAATAAATTTGCTTGTCCTTCTATGTTGTTTATCAGGCTGATCCATAAATATTTTGGCTAAAGGACTGAAAACGAATTTACGGAAACGAAATTTGAATAAAACCTTGATCTGTTCGTGGTTAAAGAAAAACCTTTCTTAACATGTAATAAATTTCAAAAACGCAGTTTTTCTGGAGGTGTTCGTTTTGGAGAGCATACATACCTAAAAAGAAGGATTTTCATTAAAGCTCGTAAAATTTTCAGTATAAAAAGTACAACTTAAATGAAAAATGATATTGTGTCTAAAACATTTTTTAGACCAAACTTATTTTTCAAATTTTATACGTCAAATTGTGCCAAAAAATTAATATATAAGACTCAAGATATCCCAAGAGCTTCAAATCTTGTTCCTTAAACGAACCAAAAATTGGCAACTTTGGAATTTCAGGTCGCCTCATTAGACGGAATGTTTTACATTCTAACAATAAATATATACTGTAACCAACACCTGTATGCCGGTGTTTGTTTAGATAAACCTATAGGCTAACCGTGTTTGTCGCCCCGTTATCGTCCACACAACATAACTGTTAACCAAATCGGTTTCAAATCGATCTGAAAACAATTCCTCGTCTTTACTACAAACTAGGAAATTGTCTTCCACACATACAGGGTCAGCAGAAACGCCACGATTAGCCTATTTCTGTTTTCGATATTGGTGTTCCCGAAAATTTCGCCTCGCTTTAAGGAAATTCAATCATTCTAAAATTCTAATATATAAATATCTGGCCTCATAAAAAATATCCTTAACTATAAATTTTTGAAATGACCCTGTATATCTATCGTTATCCTGTATTTTCCAAAACAAAATGGAGATCTATTTATACGTAAACGTGTATACCTATAAAAAAAAACAACTGTGGTATTTGTCGCACTCCGTATACAATAATGTGATGATGTCTTTTTGCACACACATACACACAAACATACCAAATACTATGGGGGCGGTTAAATATATTTCTTGTGGAGGCGGTGGTTAGTTACCTTACATGGTAGAAGGCTTGCCACAACTTTTAGAAGGTCGACTCACTGATCGAACTAAAAATTATAATAATAATAATAATACTAATAATAATATTAAGATAAGAAAGACAGAAAATCATGTAAGACCAATTGAACTATTCAAGATGCCAAGAGAACAACAAATTAATGAAGACACTTGGGTGCAAATTAAGAGAATTTCAAGGTTTGTCAATTTATGCAAAAGATCAAGTTTTTTTTTATTTTGTCTTAATTGTATTTGGCAAACACACAACATGTGCCTACATATTTGCCCATATATTGACTTGTACCTGTAGTGTAGGCTAAAATTATGGTGCTACCAAGATAATAATAAGACTAACACTGACAGAGGGGCAATTTTATATGGCCCACCTTATTGTCCGACAAAAATTTTCCTTTACCCTGCAATAAATCAAACCGGAGAGATAGAGAAAAAAATCGAAATTTCCAATTTAAATATTCATAAAATAATTCTATTCAAGTGTTAATATTATTTTTACATAATAATTTTTTCGATACCTATGTATGTGTGTGGGCTACAATTTTCCATAATAGACTCTAGTTGAACATTTTCGTTAAAAGAGAGCGAGAGGGATTAGAAGAGAACTTGTTTAGGCGTTAAAATATTTATCAAGTTGTCGATCAGAGATTAAGAATAAAAAAAATTGTTACCATTACTTCCCTCCTCTACACACCACAAAAAAGAAACTTGAATTGAATATTAAAAGTTTTTTGGCAGCAAAGGAACGAAACATTGCGTCAAAAATTCTTAAATAGAGTGTTTACCGGAATATTTTTAGACAAAAATTTTTTTTTCGCGTGGAAACAATTCAAAATTTACACTTGGTAGAATGTAACTAGGTACTATCATCAATTTTATTTTTTCTCCTACATCTCGTAAGGCTTCCATTTATGTGGACAAAATTTTTTGGAAACATTCCCAACGACTCAAATTTCCGTTTTAAAAAAAGACATACCAACTTTTGAAAGTTTTCAACCGCACCTCGTCTGCTTTATTTAATAGATCTACTAATCTAGATCTTGAGATAATTTTAACAATAAAAGCTAGTTTTTTTCTTAATAATAAAGACAATAACTGTCAGTGTTAACATCAATTTTAATTAATTTGAAAATGGAGATATCAGGTAATTAATGAAATAAGAACAACACAATCAAAATGATGGTAACAATGAGTGAATAAGGCGATAAGTGTTGGGGAAGGAAAAAAAAGACTATAAAAAGAGACTATACCAATATGCCCACGTTTTATGTACAAATAAGGCATATCTTTAAATACATAAAATATTGCAATTTTCAGACTGGTTTCACAGCTGCCCACATTATAATTGTTGATTTCTGTTTTTCTTTTACGATTTTATGCAGTTTCTCTTGTTCTATATCTATATAGAATCAGTATATGAATATTATATAGGTACCTATAGGTACCATTCAAAGTAGGAGGTAAATCTAATAAAAATTGTTTAGAAATTAGACTGACTCGGAGCTTATCTGTGTAGGTTTTAAAATTGTTATTATTTCTACTCCTTAACAAATTTAAGACCAGTGACAAAATTATCTTAAAATATAATAGCCACATAGCATTCGTTCCTTAATTTCCTAACAGGAAAAAGGTCAATTCCTAACATTTTATAACAACTAGAAACTTCTCCACCCTTACAGAGTGTATCTTCTGGAGGAAGCTCATGAAATTTCCAGTTATTCGTAAAAATATCTATATAGTCCCTTAGTGCCTTTATGGCTGGAACGGGTGCACTAAAACATTGAGAGATGCTTACAATTTTTCACATACACATGGTTAAACATGTGTGACATTACTAATTGTAAGAAACAGATTATTTTGACCCATATTCTGTGTTCCCATTATCATTGCTAACAGTGATTGTCCCTCTCATTTAGGTACTTCTATCGGTAGTATTCTGTAACAAAGTCACTGTCATTGTCATAATCAATTCTCTATCGTTTGCTATGTATGCTTGTCAACTATTGGTCGAGCTTTTCAAATCTAATTGTAAGTGGATAAGGAGAAGATCGTCCATGAAGACTTAACAAGGAGCTGCTTACAGAATACCATGTAACGGGCAAACTAATTCTCATTGACGGTAATGTTAACGATGACTTTATGCAGAATCCCATCGTACGTCTATTATTTCTTGTGCAAAGAACAAATGTGTTTAAGATCCCTGTCACACGAGCAGAATACAATTCAATTTAACCAAGTTCGCAATTACCTTGGTTCTCAATTTGCCGTGTGACAGCACTCAATATTCAATTAATGAGCAGCGAAATTGATTTAGTAAATTGGCTGTTCAGAACTCTATTTAGCTAAATTGTGTCAACTACGCATGCGCTGCATCTAAAAGCATGGCTGCCATCAGCTGTTTGTTCAAGAAACACACACAACATACACATGACAATCTATGTCTTGCGCGTGCGTTAATTGTAATTGTGAAACGCCCATGTGACAGGGATTCAATATTCACCAATATTTCAATTTGTATTGACCTTGTCGCTAAATTGAATTGTATTCTGCTCGTGTGACAGGGATCTAATAATCGAAATACAGAATTCTAAAAGTTAAGTATTGTTGCTAATGAGGCTTTATTACAAAATAACGACTGATCGGTATCTAAATTTGTCAAATTATAATCTATCGATAGATCTTGCCCACCTGTTAAAAGCTTTTCCACTTTGATTTTGCTTATATTATATTTTAACTTTACCATATTCGAAAAAATATATGTTAATTTCCTTGTTATTTACCAAAAATATCAGCCAATATTTCTAAATCAAATATTATATTTGTATTGACAGAGTGTTGTCCTTTATTTTTTTTTTTCATCTTCTTATATATGTAAAAACGACCTACACACAACAAAAATATTGACTTGTTCTCATTATCGCTTGTAAATGGAAATTGTCACTTTCGTCATTTATATCTGTTCAAAGTCTTACAGTCAAATTGATTTTGAATATTATTGATTGAGCTTTACAAAAGTGTTGAATAGTTCCATGGATATTCCAGTTCCTTCTGGCAAAAATGTAACAGTTTTTAATTATTGGTTTCCTTATTGCGGCTTGTCTTATAAATTTCAGTAAAGAGATGCAATCGACTTAAAGTCCTGTTAGTCGTTAATTCAGTACCATTGAGTACATTTTACCATTTATAGTATTGAGATGTATATTTTCAATATGAATGTTGTTAATAATAAATCAGAACAAGTGGAAATATGCACCTGGTTAATAATAATACGTTGACCTCGCCAACTAAAACGCCTACATGAAAATTAACATTTTTTTTCTTTCTCATTTAAGTGTACGTACGTACCTATCTGTATAATATGCAAAGAGAGAAAGACAAAAAAGAAAAATAGGTGTGTCGCCAGTTCTCATTTTTAATGTTTTTATTGTCGTCATACCCATTCATTCAATTAAATCTATTTATCAATTATTATTAAACATTTTTTATTTCGTATTTATTTTGTTTATGATAAATGACAGGTGTATAGAGAAAAAAATGTAAATCTCCTGTTGATCTAAAAGTTTATTTACTGTTGTTGAACAACAAAAGGACTTCCATTTATGGATGATGAATTAAAATCTTGATTTTTGTTGAATGAAACTCTTGAAAAGTCCTTGTCAAAATATTTAAATTTCATCATAATATGAAATAATTCAGTTCATTCATAAAAATGTTGTTTTACGAAAAAAAAATTCGAAATTACAAAATTTACCCCCTATCACCCCTGAAAACCTAAAGAACGGGAGGGGTTGTGCGAATTTCTATTGGTCGAAAGCATAGAAAATTAATTTACCCTTTCTTGCAATTTAGGGAGAATCGTTAGTTTTGTAAGTGACATCGGCAAGTGAGGAGGTGCTTTTTCCAGACTTTAGAAAAATGTCTTCAACTCGGCGAGCAGGTAAATCCTTTTTCCAGTTGACTGGTTGTACTTGTCTTAGACAATACCAATACCGGGTTGTTTAACCCTCTAATTTATGAGTTTTCCAAGAAAATACTTCTACGGTTTCTTTTTTTGTTCAGGGATGGATGTTTTAAAATCGAAGAATTCTTCAAAATCTACACCTACGTCTTCGAAAACTACCACAGCGACGAAGGGTAAAGAAAATTGTGGAGCAAAATTGATGAAACCAACAGCTAGTTGGTTGGAGAAAACTAGAAATAAGTTTATTTCTAAAAAATCATCAACAGAAAAATTGGCACCAAAACCAAACAATCCAATAAATCCGGAACGACCTTTGAATCGTAGCAAAACATCAATAAATAATTCAAATTTTCAACGTAACGCGTCAAGCCGGAAAAGCATTAAAACTCCAAATGATCAAAAATATACTGGAACGATACCAAAAACACCAATTTCATCAAAATCTACACAATATCAACGATCAAAATCGTTAGTTCGAACTAGTAATAAACAACGACAACAAAAAGCCGAATCAACGAGTGAAGATGATTCTGGTTTTACTACACCAACACCAACATCATCATCAACACCATTCAATCCCAAACTATTAGCACAAGCGAATATTGAAGTTGTTGAAGAACATTTAACATTTCTATTAAAACAAGCACAAGAAACTGTCAAAACAGTACATAGTTATAATAAAACCAGACAGGAAGAAGCAGATGAAGAAAATGAATATTTACTAAAACAACTCAAACAGAAAAATAAGGAAATTGATGAATTAAGAAAGGAAATTGATTTATTGAAATTTAATTTAAGTAATGCTGAAGCTGTATTTTCAGCAAAACAAGATTTATTAATCAATGAACAATGTCCATCTTTTGTACAAAGTGGTGATAATTTAATTACATTATTTGAAGTTGTTGAAAAATTACGTGATGATTATGTACAGGCCGAAATGATAGAATCCACACTTTGATCATAGTCTATGCTTATCCTTATTTTTTTCAGTTAATTTTTTTATATTCTTACTGTTCTTGTTCTTTTTCTCTTAATAAAATAATTTGCAAAAAGATTTTGTTGTGTTTTTTTGTGTAATCTCTGTAAACTAAACGGTAGAATTTTGAATAAAAAGACCTTTATTTCCGGTGTGTCACCGACAGGTAGCCAGAGTATTCAAATGGTCACTAGGCGCCGATTTGCAGAATATCATCCCCTTGTTTTGGAGATAATGCAGGTATATTTCTACAAATTTTGAAATAGAGAAATCGTTTATATTTTCTATTTTGTCAACTTCCTGGTATTTGCATTGTTGACTTTTTCTTTTGTGGAGTTTCTGCTTTGTCTTTTGAAAAATCTGAGTTTATACTTTCATCTTTATTTTGTAATATATGACATAGAGGATGGAGCATTCCCGGAAATTTATTTTTCAAGTTCAAGTGCTAAAAACAAGCTATTTTAGGGTGCGATTTTCCTTTCTCAACTTTTCTCCTGTCGAACTCTACAAACTGAAAAAAAGAGGAGTTGTTACTGTTTTTCCTTTTTTTAAATAGAGACGAGAACATGTTGAGAAAGAATAATCTCTCCATGTCATCGCACCCTTAAATTTTTTATTTACATTCATAATTATCGAGTTCAGCATCAGTGCTGGCGCTAGGATATTTGGTGCCCCACCCATCTTCCACTTAAATACCAAATAATTATGCTTATTAATTTAAATTATATGTCATACAATAAAATAAAAGCCTTTAACCTTGTTCTATTGTTTTATTCTAGCAGGACCGGTTTCGGTTTATTACAACCATCTTCAGCTGCGCCTAGAAAATAGTTCTTTTATTTACAAATCGCATACAACTAACTATTACTTAATCATTACGTTATTTCCCAAATAAATTGAAGATTACCATAGGGGGTGTACCATTTGAACAACTATCTTATCACCATCAGTTAAATTTAGAAACACACCCGCCGATAAAATCTCAAATATCTCAAATAAACTATGCTTATGTTACTTTAGGAAAAGTCCTACTTTTTGTGTGCTTATTTTGTTACGCCGGTCCTGCTCGATGTTACCTCAATAAAGTCCAAAAATGAATGAATTTTGGAGTTATCTTTTTATCAATGAAAGGAAAAATTCTATATGGATCTTCAGTAAAAATTTCATAAAAAAGGGTATCTGTAATATGGTACATTGTCAGAAATCTTGTGCCCTCTAACAACCAGTAGCCCAACTAAGCTTGAGTCAGCTAGTTTAAGTAAATGCGACATGTAATTTCAATTGTGCGTCGTAGGAATAGATGGTGTTTTACGCAACCATTATACAATATTATAGATTTCTACAATCTTTTATTTAAAAAAATTATTACAACAATAATAAATTATTACAATTAGGTAAAAAAAAAAATAAGTTCGAAGACCTTCACAAGTTAGTTCTTCTAATCACAAAATCAAAAAAAAAAAAAAAATAACTAGACAAAATACTAGTCCATCAACCCGTTCTCCCCAGAGAATCAAATTTGGTGTAGCTTCAAAAATTGGCTTTCTTCATTCAAATAGAAAGCCAATCGGCAATAGTTCTTATTTTTTATTAAAACTAAAAAATCCGAATCGCCGTCCAGAGCGTCTTATGGGCGGCCCTTGAGCGTACGGTGGATCTGGATTTGTTGTCACATAATAAGTACCTCTTGCTCTAAAAATGTCCAAAAAATCAAGTTTTGTTATTATTATGTAACAGAATTTAAAATAATGTTTACTTTTGCGAAACGTGTTCACCCATTAAGACATATTCTTCATCTGTTGGATTACAAAAACCAACCATGAAACTTAATAGTGTTGGACATGGGTACGCCCAAAAGCCTTTTTTTGTTACAATTGATTCGATAAAATATGGTGTCACTTTTGTATGATCACATGCCAAAGTTTCTAGAAACACAATTGCAATTTATTAGAATTGTTTTCTTGATTTGATTAAAGCGGGAATTACTGAAAATTGTGTCACTGGCACATCCTGGTTGACTAGAACCACCATTTATATAAAAATCAGCATGTCCAGTTGGTCCCCATTGACCTAATATACCAGCACCAGTATGTAGAACATCAACAAAATGTGCATCTGTATAATCTAAATCACGTGAACGATTCGATCCCATATAAAATACTATAGTTGGATCTAAACCTGTGTAGTAGAGAAAGTTTTCAAAATTAAAAAAATAAAAAATAGAAAGTTCTACTACATAAGAGATAAAAATTTTAATTTTAATATCAATTACCTGTAATTCGTCCTAATTTTCCATCTTGTAATGGATCTAGATAATTGGCAACTAGACCTGAGATATGTGCACCAACACTATAACCAATTAAATGTAAACTATCAGCTTTTACACCACGTGGATGATGGGATAGATAACGTATTAATTGTGCGATACATTTGGCGCAAAATCGGGGCGCCCATTCCATTTGCTAAAAAAATAAAAAAAACGTTCCTTTTAAACAATGAAATATTATAATAAATACAGTAGTGCGTCGTTTATCGGGATTAGCCAAGTGATCAGAATAAGCGAATAAAAAAATTGTTTTCCGGATAGTTGACGTTCCGGATAATTGACGCTCTACTGTATTGAAAACTGCCTTACTTTAAGACATGGTTCCCGTACTAATGACCCATAATCAACAATAATAATATTATAATTGCCACGATGGAAATATGCCTCTCTCATATCTGTACTTGGTGATAACATCCGACCACCACCAAAACCATGGACGACGATTTTTGTTGGATTGACACGATTAAATTGACTATTATAGAGGGATTCTGGTTTGGTTGTGTCCAACAACTCGGGAGTCTGTTGAGTTCGTCTGGAAATTTTAACAATAGTTATAATAATATAAAG
>JAZBHA010000260.1:20361-39634 GCA_037464855.1 Iselma pallidipennis | reverse complement strand
TTGGTATGAACGTTTTCACACAGGTACGGTCATGCCGGCGCCGAATAGAGGATTATCGAAGATATGTTTCTTTAGTCACTGCGAAAATCAAAGTGACCAACGGCGCCGGCAATGCCTACACAGGTGTGTTAGGGAATGTACGGATAATGAGGGCGGGAATATTTGAACAAAAACCAATTTCCTGGTGCAAAAATTAGCAAATATGTAGGTAACATGTTTCTAGATTTGTCAGATAGTACTTTTATATTTAAAGGAAGAGCAAAGGAAAAATAGAGAACAGTTATTAAGATTGTCGTTTTTATTTGTGTCAATAGAATTTTCCCGTTTTCTAGACGTAGACGAACCATAACTATTGATTAAAATTAAAAACAATAATTCTATCGAAATTTTTAGAACCTTCAAAGTAAATTATAAGGTTTTTTATGGTTGTTGTCCAAATCTATATTTATCTACACTTTCCCTTTAAATACACGATTGATTTGTTGTTTATTTTATTGCAAAATTTAAACGAAACAAAAAAAAATGATACCTGGTGTATAAATAAAATTGAATTTGTCGATGCGGACATACATATGGCTTTGGTATACATGACGTTGTATTAAATAAATCCTGTACAGTTTCTGGTTCCTTTTTCTCAGATTTTTTCCTTTGACCCAAGACACCTACAATTGAAAAACAAAAAATTAATAATTATTTATTGACCTAAATGACGATATTTTTATCGTGATTCACCAACAATTACAGTTTTTCAGGATTATTTTTTTTTTGATCAAATCTATGACCAAATAGCAATTAGTTTTAACGTCTGATTAATTTAATTAATTCATGACCATGTTTTAGATCAATGTTAGTTTATGTTATAAAACAAGACCTCCAACTATAGTAAATACTTTAACGGAATAATAATAATGGAATTATTTTAATTAAATTGCATCATTCTTTATATGGTATTATTATTATTATTATTGTTTTTTTTTGTTTTTCTAAGAAATTATAGACTTTCAAAAATATTAAAAATCGTACATATATGTACTTTCTCCAATAATTTTTATTGATTCATCATCAATTTCTATATAATTCCGAAGAGTCCTGACCGATACTCATTAATTTTGAGTCTTTTTTACATAGTCTAACTATTATTATTACTATTATTACTTATTCTACTAGGTTATTGTTTGATTTAAGACTTACCGGCGATTGTTATTAATAGAAAAATGAGAAAAACTGATAACAGATCAATACTTTCACATTTCACTCGTCGGTGTCTGTTCTGAATCAACATCTCGCCAACATTGACCCTGTTGCGTTACACTTGAATTTTTTTTACACTTTTTCTTTTGTTATTCTAACTTTATTATTAATTAACTTGTATGTAGATATATGTATAGAAAAAAAATGTGTGCATTCAGTGAAAGTTGTCGATATAATACACACATATACGCCTATCTGTCTTCAACGACAACGGCGATGGTCAACTCTTTGCTAGTATTATTTATAATTTTACCTTCACTTTCCACTATCAACAACAAGAAGAACCTTCTCATACCACATGCACATTCAAAACTGTTTGGTTCTAGCTGCATGTGAGAATATATCTTCTAGAAATGACTCTCACTAGAAATTTTTGTTACTGGAGAACAATCAGTGATTGTGGAAAATCCGGATTAATTTAACTAAAGGGTAGATTCGTACATTTTTGGGGAATTCAGAGTATTGAGCAATAAGCTTTCTACCGGAATTTTTTTGAAAATTAGATGAATTAGGCATCGAGTTTGCGTTTCCTTGTTGCAAAACTGTATCGATTTCAGGCAAAATTCAAAATAATAATAATAACATAAAGATTTTTGAAAATATTCAAATTTCTTTAATTTTTGCAAAAAAATAGTAAAACGGATATGATCAATTATCTAGTTTAAAACACACCGGAAGTAATCTTCTGCAATTTTTTTTCGTGTTTTTTTTTTTTTTTAATAAAAATTACACAAACTTTCTTCATTCTTAACACATTTCTAGTAATAATTTTCCTAATATCCTATAATTTCGGTTTGTAATTTCACTTAAAAAAAAACGAAATTTTGTAATAATTTCATTTTAAACTACTTAATTATTATTATGATTAATTAATCTTTTAAAACAGATCAAACTTTCTTTACAGTATTTTTTCTCTTCTAGATTTGATTCCTACCTAATATGTATGTTATCGATTTCATTTAGTAGTTCATCGATTAGAAAATTCGATGGAAATCTTTAGAGATTGACAGGGCAGTTGCGTCATTAGAATTTTTTCATTGTTACTTCACCTACATATTATTATTATTTTTTGCTGTTATTATTATTATTATTATTATGTAATTTAGGATTTTCTACCTGAAGGCATGTATAATATAAAAACAATCAGCAATTGTAGTTTAATTTAACTTTTCCTGGTCAAAGACTTTCGTGACTTTTGATTCAGTGTAGGTGTATTTTTTTTTTATTTTATAATTTCTTTCGTTGATTTGAAACGGAAAGGAAAGAAAGAAAATCAGTTTTAATAACAGAATTATTTATTACATGTCTTTCATTTTTTATATATGTTTTTGTTTTTTGTAATATTAATTATTATATATTATACGATCACATTTTTTTTTTATATAATTTTTCAACACATTGACGCGATATCGCTCTACTAATCACCAGAGAAGAAAACAAAAAATTGATAAAACTAACAATTCTTAATTTTGATTAAATAATTGATTAATCAATTAATTAATTAATTAATTAATTAACATTATAGATATTTTTAATTAAATCTTCGATACAATTGATTTGTTTCCATTTTCCTCAATATTCATTTATTACAGCATGCAAATTTCTGCTTATTGATTTATATGCTTAATTTCTAAATATTTAATAATAAAACACATCGATATGCTTCTGGATTTTTTGTTTAAATATACATATTTTTATTATTTTTTTTTAAATATAATTTCGAAAAAACACTAAATTTAAACATGAATATTTGCATCATTTATTGCCTCTACACTACAGTTCTGATTTACGATTTAATTCTAAAGATTCTCTTAAATCAAAAAAGAAAAAATTTAGTAAAATTTAATCGTCAATCAGACGTATACAAATTGTTATTTTTTCTTTTTTCGAAAATAATCTAAAAAGCTGCGGCATATATTGCTTAAACTCCTAAAATAAAACTCAAAAAACATAATACAGGGTCAATAAACAGTATATTATGTAACAAGGGACTGAAGTGCATCATTTAATCCCGCGAGGGACTGAAGTGCTTTAGTCTCATGTTATATACAGGTACTCCGCACTTCGCGACCGAGTTCCGGGCGTCGTAAGTGCGAGTAGTCGTTAAGCGAGAAGCGTGCGCAGGGAATGAAAATGACTGAAAAAGTGCACAGTAAGCCTATAGTACGCTCAGGGTGCATCTCACCATTCGCCACTGACCGACACTCAAGCTGAGAAAGGGGATTCCCCGAATTGCAAGTCAAAATTCGATGGGTCGTGAGTGCGAATGGTCGTAAAGTGAGGAGTACCTGTACACAATTTTTTGCACTTTTGAGAAAATAAATAAATAAAATATGACACTTTATACCCTGAAACAAGGGAATAAAGTAGCCACTTGAGTAGTTCCGAAAGTGCAAAAATATTATAGTTAGTAGCCATATTTTTAATGACCCTGTATTGTTCATACAATAGTAAGTAATAATAATAATAATAATAGCGAAAGGGCAAAAATTATAATTACTCGACATTTTTATGCAAAATGTATTGACAAGTTAGAGAGAGACAGATAGATAGATAGATAGAGATTAAAACAGTGTTAATAAATTGGAAATATATAGATAAAGAGAGAAACATAGATAAACATCAATATTAATTTAACATTTATATTTGAATTTTACACATTTCTTTCTTTGGTCGGAAATTATATAAATTTCCTTAATTAAATTAATTAAATCAATTAGGATGTATTTACAGAAATAATTAATTACTTAGATTCCCTACATTTAGATCGTTGTTACAAATTTAAACAAAACAAAAAAGAAAAAACTTGTAATAATGATAAATTTCATTCAATGCAAAACGAATCCCCGATATTACGATTGCGTAAAATCGAGGACTTATTGTTTAACAATTCGATTGCGCGCCCTTTCCATTCATTTAATTTTCTCCATTTCTGATCAAATCACATGCATACTTTTTTTTTGCTTGTTTAGCTATTCCCTAATTATTATCCTCATTTATTATCAACATTTTTTTTTCTTTGATTTTGATAAGATTTATTGTCTTATCAAAAATTATTGTCAACACAGCCTTGAGGGTAGAAAACCTCAAATACTTAACATTCTAGATTTTTTTAAAGAAAAATCAATAAACAACTCAACAATAACAGAGGAGATCTATACACAAAATTGGAAAATTGTCAAATAGGAGAGATATAGACCGGCGGAACTACCAACAAAAATTGATAATATTTAAATAATAACCAGTCAAGATAAGGGAGAGATGTAGAGAATTAACGAAACTTATCCCCCCTGTTCTTAATTTCCAAATTAACAATTTACATTAATTTATAATAAAATTAATCAATTTTTTTGACGATGAAAGTTTTTTTTTTATAAACTAGAAGGCAAACTATTGTATTTTTTAAATTCAATCCGAATAACTCTTTCACAGATTTGATTGACTTTTTCAGTTTCGCAAATAGGGACGTTCGTACAGTACCGTCAAAAAGAAAATAAATTAAACTTATTATCTATAGATAACTTTCATATTTTTTGCATGATTTCGTCTACAGGACGATTCAAAAAGTTTTACTTACCGTTAATTATTTTATTATTGGAAACCGCAGTTTCAACGAATCACCTTTTATCTCTAAAATTAATTATTGGATAATAAATTCTGTTGCTTTATAATAGCTTGAAAGCTTTGTAAAAGCTCGACGTTTTTATTATTCAGTGGTTAATTTTTAGATATCTTGACTACTAACCATCTGAGGCTATTACTAATTTTTAAATATTTTAACAAATCTATACAAATTGACAAATTCTTTCTATCTAAATAGGTAGAATCTCTTATTTTTATTTTTTTGGTTTGTTTAAAAAAGAAGTGCTCAATCTAACAATTGCAGATTTCTTCAATAATAATTTTTACAAATATTTTTCAAAAATCTCCATTTCGAAAACAGCCAACATGTACGTGTTTTTTTAAAATTTTATTTTACATTTAGAGAAATCTCAAGAAATATACTGAAGTTGATGATCTCTTTTTCCTATTACTATTATTATTATTTTAATAAGTCCGATCGTAAACAGTACCGTGCATATACGTATCCTGAGCTTCTGGTTGTACCTGTTCTTGTCTGAACGGATTATTCCCTGACAAGAACGGATTGCCGCTAGGAACAACGGGAGCCAACGGTGGTGGTTGAGTTGGTGGTGGTGCTGCTGATGGGGCGGAAGGCCGTGGAGGTTTTTCCAATGATTGTTGATGTTCGGGCGGTGGTGGCGGCGGTCTGGCTGGCGGTTGTGATGGCATTGGTGTATCTACTGATCCGTAATTGGTTTTGCCGCGCAATAGTCCATTATTTTGATTCTAGGATTTTTGTAACAAGAAAAATTAAAAATTAGTGTTTTTTTTGGTGGAAAAACTGATAAATTACCGGTTTCATTTGCACGGTTTCGTTCATTTGATTCCATTGTTTCTCTTCTTGGGCATTAGGATCAGCCCAGTCCTGTAATTCTCCAGATGCGAAAATGCCGTAGAAAATAATACCGGCATAATGGATAAGAGCAGAAATTATGAAGACTTCCTGCCATTCTTCTCTTGTCTGAAACGAAAAATATTGTTTTTCGTCCACAACTTACGACTCAATAGCTTTTAATTTTTAGCTTTAATTTACAAAAATTCTCCCTTCAATGTCTTCAAATTTTTCGCTTTCCTAATACGAATGTTGGATGATAATTTGGTCACGGTTCTAGACTGGGATTTAAGTGAAGTTAAACTACCCCCGACGTCGATGCCGATACCGACGCCGACGACGACGAGCATCCAATATATCATAGCTACTATAACAGCCACCCCAACACTTTTCACACACGACTGACTCGCGTTCCACACTGAAATGAACTTTCTGTATGCATGTCATTTCGGTCCTTTCATATTTTGCCAGATATATATAGATATATACATATATATATAAACCATTGTTCATATATATTTAAAGTTATAAAACAGGAATTCAGAGGCGGCCGTGCGAAACAGAAATTGTAGCAGTTTCAACCAACCTCCCTCCCCCACACATTTACTTACTTATTTACTTACTTACCCGTTTGACGTTGATGATTTTGTGGACAACATATGGACATATACATCCAGCAATTGTACCAATACCATTTGACATACCCATTAGAATACTGGCATAACGTGGTGCTATATCTAAATGGTTTACATTAAATCCAGATATAGCGAAACCACTGAATGCAACACCTATTGATAAGGCTGTCATGCCTTGATAAAGACTACTAGAATATGCCATTGCAAGAAAAAATGTTGCTTCCATACCAAAACCGCCACAATTAAATAATTTTCGTACTTGAGTAGTTGTTAGAATACCTTTCTTACGGATACGATCAGCTAGAATACCACCACTTGGTACAATAATGGTCATCAATAGATGAGGCAAAGCACCCAGAAAGGCATTCTACAAAATTTCAGTTTATTTGATTTTTTTTGGTTAGAGAAAAAGTAAAAGATTTACCTCTTCAATGTCGGTATTATAAATATCTTTAAAATATGAAGCTTGAAATAAGACTAGAAGATAAAAATTCCATGATCGGCAAAAATTTGCCACAAATATAGCATAGCATGGCATCGATGTAAAAAATGCCTTCCATGGTGTATTCGATATTGTTGGTGGTATATAAGTTTGTGTACTGCTACCCAATGAATTTTCTATATATAGTAACTCTTTTGCATCGATAACCGGATGTAATGATGGTTTTTCAAATACTAACCATAACCATGCTAAATACCATAATAAACCAGCAACACCATAAAAATAAAACGGCGATAAGGTACCTAAACGTTTGATTAATTCACCAGATATTGGCATTGCAAACATAACACCAGCATAACAACCACTAAATGCTAATGTTGCTAATCGGGAACGTTCCAATGGTGGTGCCCAATAACGCATTATACCATGACA
Source organism: Iselma pallidipennis (assembly GCA_037464855.1). Taxonomy (NCBI): domain Eukaryota; kingdom Metazoa; phylum Arthropoda; class Insecta; order Coleoptera; family Meloidae; genus Iselma; species Iselma pallidipennis. The sequence continues at coordinate 32,418 of JAZBHA010000260.1, read as the reverse complement.
TGCTGGATATGTCACACCCTTATCAAATTAATACCATTTTATCAATAAGAAATCTATTTTAATTTAAATAACAAAACAAAATACCTCCACCAAACCTTGTAAAACTTTAAATATAATTAGAAATTGTGGATATTCATAGATTGCTGGTATAAATAAATTGAGCAACGATGATGTCCCGATTGCCATACCAAATAGTTTGTTAGCTGGATATGCTGCCGCTATCAATCCACCAGGTATTTGTGTTACAAAATATCCCCAAAATATTGCTGAATCTACTGCTGATAATGTTTCACTAGACCATGTTGAATTCTGTAACACAGAATCCAGTCAAGTTTTGGGCAAAAATTGGGTTAATATAGAAGAGTACCTCAAATTCTAATTTAACTAAACCCATACTAGTACGCATACCAAACATAATAATGAAACCTAGACAACTAAAAAGGGCCACAGTTGCCCGTTTACTGATACATGGGCATTCTGGTTTTAAATATTTATCAACATGTCTTAATGGTGGTCGATCATATTCTGGTAGACTTTCTGGTGAACTGACGTCATCTGCTGGCCCTTTTTTAATCGGTGCCCCAAATTCTTCATACTGGAGTTTCCTACAATTTACAAAATATTACATTGTTACTACAAGATTTATCTTTGTATATCTTTATCTATCTTTGTTTTTTCTATTATAAAACAACAGGACCAAGATCACAGATATAAATTCTGAACACCAAATGCAGGATTACAAATAAGAGACCCTATCGAGGTTTGGTCACGTATTCGGTATCACAACTAAAATGTACTCCACTTATAGAGAGGAAACAACCCCCCACGAATTGTTGCCGAAAATAAGGAAAAATCAGATTTATTCCAAAATAAATATTGAATTTAAAATCAACAAACAAACAAAAAAACGGGGTAAAAAAAAGTTTGTGACTGTAATTATCTTTTAGCTTTTTGATGAAAATTGGTAAATGGGTAGTGGGTGATTATATAAAGGGATATATATTTTACAGGCGGGGGGTGGGTGTTCCGACAGACATTCGTCAAATTGTCACGACACAGTTATTAATGGGTGGCCATTTCGATCAGACACTACCCCTATTTGTTGCCATCTCTCTGTTCTCGCTCCCTTCCTATCCGCCGGTTTTTGCTGATGACTAAAATACATTAACATGCTTCCCTCTATAATGCTGAGCTAGTCATTACATGTTATGAAAGACCAGCAGTTAAAATGTATTATATTCATATAGATGTATACAGTATAAGGGAGACATTTATCATGTAGAAAACGTTTTAAAACAGATAGATAATATAATCATCAATTTTATGGGTGTTTTTCGGCTTTTTTTTGTATAGAAAAAAATGTTGATATGTGTTTTGTACATTAACGGTGGTGGAGGTGTTTGACACGCAAAGCTTATAGTTGATGGGAAATTGTAACAGAAAAAGGGTTTAGTCACGAGATTTTCTACTATTTTCTGAATAACATCAAAATCACATTAAACAATGGGTATGTTCAGCGACACTAAACGCTTAGAACGGTTGTGCGTTCGGGCAACAAACCGCAATGGTGCTTACTTGCAACGACGCTGACGTAATGTTGGAACTTACAATTATTAAGTTATCAATCGTTAAGAGTCAGCGCAATTGTAGTTCTCGCGTCCAGCGAATGGTTCTCTCAACCGTTGGCCACCGCTGTTAGCGCTCAGTTTCGCTGAACATACCCAATTTATTAAAAATAGTTTGGTGTAGGTATTTATGTGTAAAAAAACTCTACGTAAATCGGATAATGCGTCAACTACAACAACGTAAGATCGGAATATTTGCCGACCTATTGATCGAAATTGACGTAAATAAAATTAAATGTAGCAATTATTGAAGGTCTAGTTTCTTTCCTTTTTTCTCTCCAAAGAGAAAAAAAGTTTAAAAACACCCCCTATTCCCAATTCGAATTCAAATTTAATTACGTTCAACAATGGTGTGTAATTTAAACGGTCCTCAAGTTACACAAAACAACAAATGCTATAAGAAAGGGGGTAAATTTCTCAAAAACACATTAAATTAACTTTCTTTTCTTCATTAACTTCAACAACTATATTAAAGTAATTGCAATTCAGCTCTCGGTTTCTTTATAATTATTGATAAAATTACATTAAATTGAGAGATGAATAATTTTGAAAGTTATTTGGTGTTGGTGATATCGTCTTGGCAATGATAGTAATAGAGAAATAGAATAGGGTGGCAAAATATCTGAGACCACTTGACGTCACTTGCCGGCTGCTGATGCTGTTCCTTCTTCAACACAATATTCAAAACCACCACCACCACCACCATCACCACACCACCAACCCCCATCTTTATAGATCTAAGTGCGACGCAATCAGTGGAATCATATCACAATCGAAGTGACTGATCGATCGTACTCACCATACTCACTTCTCTCGAGTCGTTTGCAAATACGAATGCAAATTAAATCAGGGTGGTGGTGAATGGGTAGAGGGTTAAAACCACTAACTGGAAAGAGGAGATGGAGGAAGTTTTGCTAAAAAAAAATCTCAATTTTTATCATTGTTGTTGTTGTTTTGTTGTGAAAAATTGAAGAAATCTGATTGTTTCTTTTTCTGAAATTAAGGGGAGGTTGTTAGAACGTGCTCGGCAGTGATAGAGGGTGGCTTATATTGACGACAAATTCCATAGGATTAAATTACAAGGAAACGATAAACACAAATTAAATAATTTAAGTATTTTCGTTTCAAGACAGTTTATCTCAATTCGAGGATTAGCTGGATAGACACAGCATTGATTACTGTTTTTTTCCTTTTTTTCCCCATCTTTGAGTCGTTACCTGCATACCGATTCCCCTCTATTCCTCAATATATAGGCACACACATACAAATTCACAAAACTCAACAGGTTGGCAGGACTGTGTATTTATTATTTAGTTCCCCATGTACCTACACATATATATATACACTTTGATGATGATGATACAAAACCACACCCCTTATATACCCTGAACATTTAGAGAAAATAAACATCAAAATGATTATTACGATTGCCCACCTGTTATAAACCATTGGGGAATTCTTTCCGGGTGAAAATTCTCACAATCTCACAAGGGAGATGGCAACTTCCGGTCTCTCTTTACTCACCGTCGCCGTCTTGACTTTATAAAACTGAGACGGAAACGAATCCGGCTAGATACGATTCTCACCACCAACTGAGGGTAGTAGATGTCTGTGGTTGTCTGTATGTGTGTCATTGACACAATACCCTATAGTCTACAGATATCGAGGTCAATTATTTATATTATTTTATCAAAAATAAAATTATTTAAAATTTTTCGAATCATCTGTTTTATTATAATCGAATCAAAAATTCCTTAACCGAAAAATTGCTCTGGAAGTTGCAAGTTTTGATTTTGTTAAGTGTTTTGGGTGTTAATTGACGTTAACTTATGAAGACTAATGAGAAAACTTTCCTTGTCTCTGTCTGTTTGTCTTCACACCCACCACTACCACTCACTCAGTGGAATTGTCAAAGTGTAATTGTAACTTTAACATTATCTGATAACGAGGGTGATATTTTAATAAAAGTATTAATGGAAAAAAAATTTTACCCTGTTGCACCCTCTGTACCTACTTTTAACCGGACTGTACTTGGTACAATTTGCATTGAATTGCTATTGAATCCAATCTAGTATTGTGTATGCGAACAAGGAAAAAGCGTGGCTTTTAAGGTTTCGAGAATCGTTTTAAAGCCCACTCCCAACATCCACTATTCAACCATTTCTTTTACTTTCAGATAGATATATCCACCACCACCCCTTCTCCAACAATCAAATAAATGTGATACAATTTTGCGCTTTATCTCTAGACATACAGATAGATATATAAAATAAAACCTTGTTTACAATAAAATCAATATTTGAAAGTGATATGGGGGATTTTCGAACAGGAGTGTTGGTGTTTTAATAAAGATACGCGTGCCGTTTGTGTAATAACTGCAATAAAATATTTGCAACAATCATGGATAATGATAATGATGATGATGATGACGGGAGAGGGAATGGAGTAGTGGAACAAACATCCCTAGATTTTCCCCTGTTAATATTAGATATCAAACATGATCCAGTGAGGGATGTTCGGTTTTAAAACGAATTGCCCAGGAAATCAGCCGTAAGGAAGAATCTCAAGGGAGTGAAATATATAGTAGTGGAGGTTTTCGGGGTTTTTTCTGTCACCTCTACCGGACAATCTCTAGAAGCATTCAAAAATATGTGTGGAAAATCAAAATTCAACGATCAAGTAGATTTGGTAAAGGTTGACCCTTTAGGATTCTAGAACTCTATCGAATTCACAGTTTTATTAGAGAAACTTAGATTTTGGAGTTGAAATAACAGTACGAATAAGTTTCGGTTTTTTTCTGTGAAATAATAATTGGGTGATATATAGATGGTTGACTAACAGCCACCCTCCTGCCAAATTGCAGAATGGCGATATTAAACACCCCGATATGAAGAGCTAGTGTTGACTTTGGAGATGGATTCGTCGTCTCTCAATATGTGTTGACTACTCAAATATTTGTTTGCTTCCAGCTTGCAGCAATATAGTAGTTAGAAACAGGAGCAAAAGGCACACAGACACACATACATCAATATCGTGGCCTAAGGTCAAAACGTTTATCTCTCCAATTTCACCCCCCCACACACACACACACATTTCACGAAAGAGAAAAAAAAACGTGTAGGTGGTGGAGTAATGTAAAGTGATTTTTTTGGACTTGACGGCAACAGCTTTCAAAACCAAATAAGGTAGAGAGTAGTTGTCGTTACGCTATGGTAACCGAATTTTTGTAATTGGTGTTAAGGCTTCGTCAAAATCAATTACCGTTCCAGAGTTTTACCCCTCTAAGTGCCGCCACATTTATAGAGATGGATACCATCTAAAAACCCTTGATGTAAACAGTCAATACGCTCCGTATCTGTCTCTCTCTCTCTAGTTCTGTCGCTTTATTACAACCACATTGTATGAATGTAACTCAATTTACTGCCAACTTCCGACATTAGTTTGCATCTTTTACAAGGGCTTCGCTTTCCATTAACTGAATTCTATACAGCGGCCAATAGAATGATAAATTTAACCAACACATATACGACCATCATCATGAAAAGCCACCAAAGAAAAAGAATTTCTATATTTTGGGATAATTCGAAAAGCCATTAGTTAAATCTGGCAAAAATTCGTCTATCTATATCTCTATATCTGGAAAAAAGGGCTCCACGGCGTCTATCAAACCAGTGAGGTTTAGATGATTTCCCAAGGGATCAGCTTCAATGCCTATCGCGGTCACACTTGAATGACTACGGAAAGACCAGTTTCACATCATTTCCTGATGGATTACTAAAACTCCAACTATCGACAGATATGATTCTTTCTTTTCTAATTATCTTAAAGAAACATCCGTACGCACAAAAACCAAAAACGAACAGAATTGAAGGTCAGCTGTTATCTCCTCGTGGTTATCACATCAATTTAATGCACATTTTATATCCCCCTAGGCTTGTCACACAATAACAGGATTACGACGAACTATACAAAACGATTTTCTCTATCGTACGAAAAATATATATAGAGAGAAGAAAAATATCATGTTGAAATACATCAATCGGAGATTTTTATTTTGATTTATTTCATTTTTTTTTGTCAGATTGAAAATGGATGTTAGAGCAGCTTTTTGAGCTCTTTCTCGTTATTAGCTTTTGAATTTGTCCCTCTTCTTTTATTGTATCGATTCAAGTCGTATGAAAGGCATAAAAATGAGGAGAGGAAAAACGGATACATCTTTGTTATATTCACCCCCTTTTACTTTTCTCCTCCTCCAGGATACGGACGTCATTAGGACAAATATCCTCAAGCTTTCCGTCTCTTCATAACTTGCACATTTACGGCTGTTTTATCAAGAGAGTCCCACATTAAATAAAATCAAAAATTGAAGGATTGATAATAGCCATATATAGGAGTAAATAGTGACGATATAGGGTGAAATAACTACCCTAGTGATTGATGGTGGAGAATCTGTATAAGTGGTGAGAGTGACCAACATTTGTTTTCTTTCTAAACCACTCTAAGGGTTTGGTCCCTTTTCGTCGACACAAAAACTGCATTTACGTTGTCGTCAATGAAAAATCACATTGAACTTGATTTTCAGGAAATTGAAAGCTATACAACTAGGAAAATAAAGACTAGAAGACGTTGAAAAAAGTTACCCCTTAGTGTTTTTTTTTCCTTCTCATCCACCACCAGCTACGATAATATAAAGACGTAGTTTCTCGTTCTCCATTAACATGATTAAACTGGCACCAAGCTATCCTTTTGTGTAATGTTTTCACATATATAGAAAACACCACAACAATACCGTACGATTCTATTGTTCTGTTTGAATATTTCCCACATAAACCCTATCACTTACAGTAGATTAACATTTCAAAAAAAAAAATTGGTGTATTCAATTTTCTTTTTTTAGCTGTTATCCTGTTCTTTCACCATCAATTGTGCTTCAACTGAAAACGTAGTGACTTCTAACAGGAAATGGATTCGGAGAGACAAAGGGAAAGAATTAAGATTCTTATCAACAGTTTGATAAAAGGTTTCATTTGTGTTGGTAGTAAGGAAAGGAGAGAAAAAAATCAAAATTTATCGATTTGTCTATATGTGTTTGTTACTAGTATAACCACCCCTCCTCCATTGATCACCAGACTTTTACCAGTTGATTGCATTTTCTCAAATCAAATCATTCAAGGGATCGTCCCCATAAATTTCATTATTCTGTCCAGTACTACTAATGCAACACACAATATTGTATACATCAAAACAATTCTGACATACAGACAGAACACAGAAAAAGAAATTCTACTTGAAGTAAAAAATTTCGTCCTTCTAATATAAACATATTTATTCAAAACACGTTTTTTGTATTCAACTTAACAAAATATCACAAGAAAAGTTTTCGTTGGCTCGTTAAAGGGATTTAGACGTAAATGAATAACAAAGTTGCCCTTTATATTTGCCGCCTCCTTTTTATTTCATGCATTTCTTTAGAAAGACTTCAAAAAAATCCGGCACAAATAAAACAAAACTGATAATTTCTCCCTTTGTTTCCAACCAGATTTGTATCAAAATCAAGACGGTTTCAAAATACTATTCTTTATTGTTAGTTAATTGAATCTTTTGGTTTAGTTTACGAATTGCGTACTTTTCTTGTTGGTTTCTGATTTTTCCCGGGAATATAATCAAAAAATTGTAACAAATTTGTCTCCAACCACTAACACAACCACAAATATATCCCCTATATTTTACATGTATCTACCACATATACAGTTGGCTTGGAGCTTTGAAATATGATATGAACATGGAATGCTTTGTAGGAATTAATTACGCAGCAGGCTATGTGTGCCTCTGTATACGAAACATGAATAGGACAAGTTTATATTCAGGATTTTACTTCACCCCCATTCAGGGAGGTAATGAAGTCTCTAAAGTCTGGTAATTATAACAAAAATTCTACAAATAATAAGGATAACTAAGAGTAATGACTCAAAGGAAGACAGATATCCATTCATCCCCCCTAAAATGATCAAATCTCCTTGCTTCTCCCTCTCTCGAGTAAAATATACCTGTCGTCATTATTAAGCATTTTTAACATAAAAGCAAATATTAATTTTAGATAATAACTAACGATAAGATTAAAATTGTATTTTTCTATAAATCATTAAGTTCAGAAGAAATATTAGTTTTATGGATAGTTGGTGGCGCGAGATAGACGTCGATAGTATTCGGCGCCAGGATTCTTCCAATATAAACAAGACACGAGACGAATTGGGGCCATCTACAACAACTACTAGTACAAGAATAGAGAAGAAATCTTGGTGGCGCCCGAAAACTTGCCCTACAAACAAACAACCCCGAAAAAAAATCATATCGTTCTGTCTAGAGAGTCTGGCGAACGGGGGCTATAGTATACGAATAGAGAGATACAGGGGTTCATGATATTGATTTTCGTCTTCATCATCACATAAATATAGTCGTTGTCATATACTTGTAATACTGGACCCCTTCGAACACCGAAAAAAACTAAGCAATAAAAAATAACAAGCCATAAACGATACGTATTGTATAATTTGATGATCCTACCTATATGTATAGTCATTATTATTATTATTTTTCAAATAAATACTTGTAGAGTGAGTATTGACGGATTGAGTGTATTTCGGATGGACAGTTTATAAATCCGGGAACAACGACTATATATATATTTATATATGAGTCACAAGGACTCTTCAAACTCCTCTCAACAAGAAAATCTCCTTTATTGCGTTGCCGATCCGTTGGTAAATCCGCAAAAGCTCGACGATGACGACGACTACTACTACGATACAACACAAGGCCGGTTGCTTAGTGATGAAGCTTTTTGAAATGATGTGAATGCATTGGTATAATAGTAAACTGAGCTTTTATTACACTTTTAAGAGGATGAAATACATTGTGTAATACACACCACCATTCCTGATAACTTTAAGCCCTTAACAATTGCGAATCATTTTTTTTAAGTTGAAATCAAGGATCTTTCTAAATAGGAGTATTTTTTTTATGTTATTTTCGTCTGGATGTTGTGTGTTCAATTTTGATCATTAGGCGACGACAATCTGACACAGGACGATGATCAAACATGAAAGTTTCTAAATCACGCTGAAAACGCAACATGCTCTAATCCGTATGGTGAAGAGTTGTACATTGACAGCTGAAAAGGGGGGAAATCTGTGTGTGTGTGTCTATCCGTATATGACGGAAGAAATTGTTTTGAAAATTGTTCAGTTTTTCTTCACTAATTTGCTTCTATTTTTCACGAATAACATTAAACATCCAATACACGCATTATGTATCATCGAACTATTTAAAATGCGTTTGTCGTTTCCAGAATTACATCCGTTTATCGTATTTATCGAATTTCCACTTGATGCACCCACTGCTATTTTGTAAAGATAGAGTACAGGGTGGTAGTATCTTCAGTATCACGTCCAATATCCCCACTTTACTAGCTTATAATACATAATAACATTGTAAGGGCTGTTCAAGTTCGATGATATAGCAGCAGTAGAGTAGTAGTAGTAGTAGTATAACAGAGGGGGGGGCGGTTGGTTGGTTGGTTGGTTAGGGGGTAGCAGCTAGCAGTGTGAAAGAATGCATCACGTGACCAAATTACTGAATGAAGTGCACGTATTAGCGTCGCCAAGAAGGTACGTGTCAGGAATCAGAGGACTTCCTTATGCTCTCTGATATATTGTTCTCTTTTACAGGAGAAAGTTGCTTTTTTTTCTCGGTGAAGTTTAGACACCCTGTATTTATAATAGTAGCAGGAAAGGGCTGGTATATATATGTATATAATATCATAATAGGCTTTTCGTGGGACTGCTTACCGAAGCAGATCCACACTAATGGCCTGATTAAGAGATTGTGCTACAAACTAATGGACATTTCCCCCTTCTCGTCAACGACAAAATGTCATCATTGTACATTGTCTGCTAAACATAAAAAAAAGAGAACAACAACGACAACAGGAAAAAAGCTAAATATTTCACAAATAAATATCTCAATGAATTAGCATTTAAATTAAAATCAACTATTTCTCTTTCTTTCTCTGTCTCTCTCTCTCTCTCTGTTTCTCTCCTGCTAAAATTTGGTCGATATGGTTGTTGAAAAGACAAATGGACGTTATACATTGGAGGTAAATCGCGGAACATTTAGTTAATTGAAACGTCTAGGGTCCCAGTATTCAACACTGTGGAACAATTACACTGAGTGTTAACTGATGATAATGTATTCATTTCGCTTTTCCCTTCCACCCCAAGTTTTGCCGATTCTGTCCCGTCGACACAACGCTCTAGCAATTTCTGGATACGGTTGTCTCCACTTCATTCTGTCCCTCTATTCTCTTTTTTAGAGCATACTGTATATATGTATAATGTAATATAATGTTTCAACTTTGCATTGAAAACGGATCGATATTTTCGGCTGGATAACTGATCCTTGAACAACAATAAACTGATCTCGGCTACAAACTTTTCGAAAAGAACTTGGACGGAAGCTGAGAAAGTTTGTTACATACCACATGGATTGTTTTTGTTTTTTGCCTGCTGGTGAACAGAAAAAAGTTCTATTTTGCTTATTTTCATTAATTTAGCCATTTTTTCGCAAAAGGAAAAATTAGCAACGGTTTGATAGCAATCTTGAACCCCCAGTCAGCGACTGAATCGTTCAGGGTGCATTTAATTTTAGTTGAATTTGTCGTCTCAGCACTTTTTAGGATTTCGACAAGGAGAGAAGAAATTGTAAAATATCTACCTTGAACGTTTCGCTATCATCAACTATATACTGCACTATACCACCGTACTCAGTTAACCGTATCAAGGGAATTGTAACGTTTATGTCGAAAGCTCATCCTCTTTACTGTTCACTGGCTTCGCCCGATAGCGGCTTTAATCCAGGATTTATGTTATTTCGAGATTTCTTCACCCTATATACGTACTATATGTATACAATATCCCCGTTCACGGCGACTATATTACAGTGATTGCCAACAAAATGTTTGTACTTTTGTCGATATTGTTATTATTATTTTTGTTCTCATTTGCCGGATTTGTTATTTTCTTGTCAATTTATCGAAGAAAAACAAAATTATTGACTTGTTTTCTTGCATTTTGGTTTCATAACGCAAGAAAACAAGAGAATTTATATAAATCAATGCAGTTGTCGTAAAAATGAGCGTCGTCGTAGAAATCACTTTAAGTAGGGGTGTGTTGAATTGTTAGACGTTAGTGGGGGTGCAAACGACGACATATAAGGAAGATAAAGTACTAGAAAATAAAATACGAGAATGACAAAATGCTTTTTTTTTGATATATTGTGGTGTTCGTTAGTGGGGTTGTGAATTTTATTAACGACAACGACATTTATTGTGTTAACAATATTTTAGACAAGAAAAAGAATCAATTTGTAAGATTTCAATGGTAGAAAAATGAAAAGTACTTACCAACCACCACCCATATCGTCAAGTTTTTTCATCGATTTAAGTACACCAACGGCTCCCAAACCGGACATAAATTTCACCCCTTTTTTTCGCGCCTTTTTTCAATCACGCCAGCAAGCTGTCACTCAGCACATAACAAATTATTTGGGTCTTGTTGTGGCTTCATCTAAAAAAAATTTGAAAAGAGAAAATCGTAATTTTTAAATTAAAAAAATTAGATTTGAAAGAACTGAAATTATTTTGGGCGAAAAAACGATGTATTTAACTTACCATTAAATCCTAGCGGCAAGCAAACGACGTCAGATCCAGTAGATACCGTATATGTTATACGGACGAAATATACCCGGAGGTTAGTCCGGAAAGACGCCGTGGCGCCGCCGCCAATTCACCTACGCCATTGGAGCCCTGCCACAGTAACAGCTCTGACGTCTATCTATGTTACTGTATGGCCCCCAAATATTGCCACCAACCAACATTCACTGGGGGCGGGATTTCAACGAGAGAAACAGTCCAGATTTATATGTAGTAGTACATTGTTTCAATAGTATTCCAAAAAGGGGGCGGCGGTTTTCTATATAAAATATACACTATATACAGTCACTGGAATGAAGAGAATTGTGGAAAATCTACACTACCACCACCCCACCCCCCTTTGCCTTTATATTTTTCAACGGAGGGGAAAAATAATCAAAAAAGAAGTTATGTATATAATCAGACGAAATTTTCAGAATAAAATCTCGCTCTCTCTCTCTCTATATTGTAGAGATATTGTCGGCCATTTTGGAAATTACCAAGGATTGTTTTTAAAGATCTTATTAACTGATTCTTGCTGATTCTGGTTCTTATATAACTCCTCTCTCACCAATACCACCACGTTCCCACCAACCCTGTTTTATGCAAAATTAGTTTATTGAACAGGAGAGTTTGAGAAAGGGGTTGGTAAATGGGGAAACTACAGTTAACTATCAGAGATGG
>JAZBHA010000260.1:4230-20309 GCA_037464855.1 Iselma pallidipennis | reverse complement strand
TTTTTAAAAGTTTCTTGTGGAATTATTAATTGAAACGGATTTATGCAGATGCAGCCGGTATTGATTCATTTTGTTACAAATGGAAACAAATTTAATTAGGTTTATAGTATTTTATTCTACAATACAAACATAAAGTTACAAATTGTTTTATTTATCTTATCAAATGCAATAAAACATAAAAACAAAGTTCCATAGAGTTATGAGTTGAAGTAAAGAAGGAGGCGGTTCAAGCAAAAGTTAATCAAATGGTGCAGTTTGCCTTGCAGTTCCGTTGTAATTTTTTTAATTTTCCAATTGTTTACCAAATTTTCTAAGTCTTCTCATTTTTTGGTAAATTTATTAACAATATTCTGAAACTCTTTTGGCTTCTTCTTAATATCATTCTCTTCAGTAGATCCTTCTCAGAGTAAGCTTCTTATTCTTCTTATCTTCTATATTTAACAAACATGCCTGCCATATTTAATAAATGCTCTTTGTGTGTAACTACTTGTTTTTAAAGCTTCCTAGTTACCAGGTTGCTCCTTTTAGGTAACGAAGAGACAAAGCTTTTGTTTTCTAATTTGTATTAGGTGAGATTTAGACCACAGTCCTTGTCACTGTCATCATCAAACCTTTGGTATTCATCTCGTAGTCCTCATTGACTTGTTTTGCGCTGCCCATTGAGCTCTAAGGGGAACATTTAAATCAAATACATATAAAATATACTTATTTACCACTGGACGAGCTTTTTAACTGTAAATGAATTGGGAGAAGACTACCTACGGAGACTCAACGAGCACTTGGTGGCAGAATACCGTTTAATATAATTGTAGACAGAATCTCATCGATTGTTTCTAAAATGACCTAAAAGTGTAACAAAAAAACCAAAAATTGGAATCTGTCACTAAAAATATTGTTGGTATAAAATCTAAACTTTTGGGAGACAGGTCGCTAGAAAATGAGATTTTGAATTCTTTTTCAGCAAGGAAAAAAGAACGGAAACCTAGCATGTCTTAAGTTTTCAATCGAATGGTTGTTTTACTGCTTTACTCATGACTGCAGTGGCGGATCTAGGCATTTGGGGTCCCTGAAACTTATATTCTTTGAGGGGCCTTGAAGCTTATGTGTTGTAAGGGGCCCCTCAATAACGTTCACCAAAAGAAAGACCAATATCACTGACAATGAGACGTGGGCTAATACGTCGACAGCATCCTTGGTTCACTCTTGATAAGAATGCTGTTCCTCTTGCTTTTGTTTATTGTTTCACAATTCCACTTTACTATAAATAGGCGCTGTGGGCCCCCGTTGCCGGAGGCCCTGAAGCTTAAGCTTCATAAGCTTCATTATAGATCCGCCCTGCATGACTGCCAAATCAGTTAAGAGGTACATTTTAATCCACTTATAACGACAAAACTAACACAGTCCAAATAGTATCCATTCCATTTAACTATCGGTGCAATTCAGGCACAAATCTTCATCTTCATCTTTATCTTCTTCTGAAGATAAAGATTTGCGTTTGAATTGCAGCGTATATCATTCAAAAAGGTGAATACAACGACACTCGGATATAACGTTACTGTAATCTACGCCCCTTGAATGTCGTTATAACCAAGTCTTACTGTAGATACTATACGTTCGTTTTAGGGTACTTACCTCCAATCATGCCAAAAATATGATTTCAACTTTGTCCCTTGAGCATCTAGTACCTACCTACTCAGTTTATTCTCAAAAAGAAACAATCTACGAGTACTGAGTCAAACAGTTTTGATTGATTCCTTGATCTGAATTGGTACGTATTACCAAATTTTTGAATACTTCTTTAAAATCCATAAACCAAATTCTTGGGCTTACGATAAATATCAAGAACGTAAGAGATCGTGAGGTCGTAAGAGATCATGGGTTTGGGACAAAATCAAAGCATTAATTTTTATGAGAAAGGCAAGCCATGCATAAAGCTTTGTAAGCTTAGGACAAAAATTCTGACAGTGGACTCTCAAAATATACAATGATCGTAATTTTTTAAGTGACGGTCCTGCCATAGTGGGCGTCACCTTGAAAAAGTGTAGCATTTTTACTTTTGAAGAAAAAATTTATTATAATTCCTCGAAAAATATCGACAGGTTGAAGAATGATTCCATAAAAATAAAAATACATCACCTTCTTGATGCAACAAAACCTCGATAATTCGTAATTTTCGATAATTCGCCTAATTGAGCTAACAAATAGGTACCTCTACGGGCTTTGTTTCAGTAATAATCTCTCAATTTTGAGAAAAATTCCAGCAAATTGAAGATTGTTTATGAAAAGTGTGTTTTCCAACGAACTAATTGGAAAAATTGAATATTATTGAGATTCCAGCTTAAAACTGAAAGACATTTGTGTCTATTTTTCCGTTTTTCCACTTTTTTTCTCCTACACCTATAATAAATAAATATATTTCTATTTCTCTTCAATTTGTTGGTTATTTAATAAGTATTATTTTGTATGTCAGTTCCATTTCAACAGTTTAGTCAGTTTGGCAAACATAGATACACATACATATATACAAAAGAGAGAAGGAGGAAAGATGGAAGAGACTTGGGCAAGCTCCCGAGGGAGAGATCAATACCATTACACAACCGTTTCAAATACAACCAAGCTCGACCTATTTCAAAACTGTTCAAAATACAATATACACACACATATACATCTATCAATAAAACAGGCAATTTTATTAAATCAATAAGAGATGAAATTTGATCAAAATCTTTCATTTATCTTCTCTTAAAAAAAAAACAACAAAAATAGAAAGAAAAGCTAAAAACTAGAGAAAACATATTCTACCATATCTGTTCAGATGGAAGATATGAGAGGTTGCAGGAGAGATAGACATCGTTATCAACAACAGTAAAGTGGTTGGGAAATTAGCGCTTTTGTTGTGCGTCGTCAATCGAAACGTTTAGTTCCGGACGACTTCCTTGACGGGTATTAAATCGTGAAAGTCCTAGGCAACGAGGGAGAAGGTGGGCGCCAGTTGATAACCAAAAATGTATTAGAAGCAGGAGTAGTAACGTTTCTACCCACCCCCACCCCCCAAACAAAAAAAGAAGCAGAACAAGACAGACAGGAACAAATAAAAATATTCATCATTTTATTTACATAATATGAATTACTTTAAAAAATTCAAATGAATAGAAACGATTTATAAAAATTAGCTATCATCGAGATTTGACAACGGGATTTGATTTATCTATCTTATCAATAAATTAGCCAATAGATTACCGATGCACAAATTAATGGAATTCATGAATATTTATAATGATTAGTTGATTATTGATTTTGGGACTTGATACAAGACCAACAATACAGGCTGTTCCTGCTAGAGTATCTGCTCCTTTTGTGTTCATTTACCAACGGAAAACTATTATTGATAACAATTTTAAACAACGCATAATTTGTAAGATCTTCCTTTTATAAACCAATAAAAGATTAATTATTTATAACTATAACATATCGGTAATGTAGTTCTAGTCACCCTTATCGAATATCGCTATCTTTTGTTCGCTGACATACATGTGTACGAGTGATAAATATAAATCCACCCCTACATATAACTCTAAACGCTGCTTAAGTCGAAGTGTAACGGTGTGGAAATCATCACCACTGATAAGTCACACTAAACAACTTCATTACTTGTAGTTTCTATTGTATGTGATTTTATTCGTTCTTTGACTCTTTGTCTCCTCCTTTTCTTATCAAATGAAATTGATAATAATAAAAGTTAGTAGAGAGAGGATAGGGGGGGGGGATGAAATATTTTTTGAGAGTTAATCGAAAAGTTAAAGTATCCAGAACGGTGGCAGCGGTGGTGGTGGTGATGGTGGGGTAGTCTTTAAACGAACTCATCAGTTTTCCAGTGATTTCCAAATAAATGAGCTTTTATATATATATATATATATATATATATATACCTAGTAAGAATAAGGGAAGGGGGAGTCGTAATTTTGTTCATTTCTATCTTAAAAAAAAGAAGAAAAGAAAGGAAACACAAAAGGAAACGAAAACTTTATCGTTTTTGTTTTCGTTAAAATAAAGGAAAAGGCAAATAAAATCATATAGATAAATTGAATTTTATGAAATTTTTCTGTTAGAAATACTGTCAGGAAATCAATAAATCTGTTAGACTTATCTACCTACGTACTGATGGAAATTGTAACGAATTTTATGTCATGTCAATGGTGATATTTTCACGGGAACAGACACGTGAACGACGTCACTACTTGAAACCAGAATGTTCTAAAATTAGTTTAGAAGTACAGTCTCATTAGTTCGGACTAATTAGAGGAAAAGTTGTCTATCCGGATTAGCAGAATAGTTAAAAAATGAAAATCATGCAGTTTAGGGTTGCATTACTGAACCAATCATCAGCGTACATGTCTGTGTGTTTTATTGTCTTACTATACTTTTTACCTTTTTATAAAATTAAAGTAGATTTTTTTTGGGTAGCATCTCGAGCTTGTTATAAAACAAGATTTTAATTAAGTCCTGTCATGAATGGTCGAACTTTGGTGTAATAACGCTAAGGGAAATTGAAGTAATATTTCTGCAACATTTCGGGGCGTAAATAATTCAGAAGCGTAGGCGGCACCGGCTCAGAACGCCTCCACCCCCAGTCCATACACAGTATATATATTATACGTACATGTATATACAGATATAGGTATGTATAATATACCCTTCTCTGTTATAGAAGTGCGCCATAAACGACCAATTCTCTATAATACCCCATACATTTGTCTGGGTATAATCTAACAATTTATTTCACCAAAAAAAGTATAATAAAAAAAAAAAGATATGTCTCGCAGAAAATGGAAAAAAAATTAATTCTATATAATAGGTACACCTACTATGACAACCTACACAAATTTTACTGTATTTGAGTCATCAGAAAAAAATTGAATTCCTATCAATTCTTTGTGTGAAAATTCCCAATTTCCACAATAGTTTCCCGATTGATGTTATTGTTTTAGTTGATAATGATGATCGTGATGATTATCAAGAGGATGCCTTTGGGCCCATATGCAAAAGCCAGAAAGGACGCTTGCGCTACAGTATTGTTCAATGTCAGCGTAAACGTAATTAGATCCCGGGAGTCTGATTTAATCTGCATTAATCCTGTCATTAAATCCGGATGCATTCTGAAGTCTTCCCTCTCTAAACTATAAACACTCCTTTGATTTTATCTATTAAGGTATCTATCTGTACGAAGAAAGGGCTGTTTTATTGGAAATTTTAAATGTTGTTAATTTTTTTTTCTGAACGGGTGGCGTAAGGAGAGTGATTATCATGTCGAAGAAGAGAGAGAGTGCCGATTAATCCACCATCAATATTGACACAACAGTTGGGCAACTAATGAGAAAACCGTTTACAGAGAGAGCTTTGATTCGTACTCATGCCTCGAAGGGGTGGTAATAGTCACGGGGTGGTTGTGGTTAAATAAATGCAATCAATATAGAGTTGTAGTTGTCAAAATTGATTAGTTGTCAATTGAATTTGATCAAAAAATTCCAGTGTACAGGATATTTAACGAAAATGCGAGCGAACAGTTCAAAATCGTTGTCAATCATTTCAGTTAACCAAAACGAAGACGAGAAATCAAAAAGAAACCAGAGAATTGATACAAAATTGTGTAAGATTTTACTTTGGTAATTGGTGAATATCTTTATTTTGATTATGTTTTTCGAAAATTTTCAAGTGATTTTTGACTGCAATCATGGACCCAATCATTATAGTCGAATTTTAGGACCAACACTCGATGAAACCATTTTAAATAGCCTTATAACTGTTGTAAATTTGTTTAAAAAACAGAAAATTTGTTGCGGAGAAGCAGGTGATCAATCAACGAAAATCGAACCAATTCTAGTCGACAAAAGTCAATCAGTAACAAAATTTCAAAGCAAATCTGTTAATACTCAAACATCAAATATTTGTGTAAGTTTTGAAAATTTATTTTATTTCCAATGAAGTTTCAGTAAATTTTCAGTTGTGTTCAAGAAGTATCCAGACTTGTATTTGCAATGAACCACCTGAAATATCTTCAACAGTAACTGTAAGATTTGCCACAATTTTTTATTTCTGTAAATACGTAATTTATTTTTTTGTTATGGCAGACTACTACTATATCATTTGCAACAAATTCCTGCTCCTGTCAAAATGAAATTCAGACATGTCCTCATGAAGAAGAACCTATAAAGTGTCAATGTGAATGTTCTTTCAATAATTTTCACGACATTGATAAAAAACCTAAAAAGAGGTGCTTGAAATCAAGCGAAACTTCAGCAATTGGTGATTTTGAGCCTAAATGCCATTGTCCCATTGATATTCTGTATGCAATTACAAGAATCACAAAATATCCAAACTTTACAATTTATGAAATTATGAAACCGACAAAAAATCAACCGAGAAAAATGCCTGAAACTATTGATGGTGTTTTCATTTTACGTAGAAAATGTTGATTTTATAAAATAATCATAGAATAGTCAGCCATCTATTGATGAAACACGGAATTGTTTCGAATCCTGTCTGCAGGATAACACTAGTCAATCCTGTAACGCCACCTAGTTTACGAACTGAATTGTAGACTGATGATTTTTTTACAGTTTCAGCAATTTGTTTTTAGTCCTGTGTTTGTTTTTGGAAACGTATCGTTTAATAAATTATATCTCAACTTTTTAAGGAACAGGTTTTTTAATATCCATATTGGCTGTTTTTCAAATGATCCGGAACTGTTTGTTGTTAGCCAGGATTTCTCAATTTCATTCCTGATTTATCTATCTTATAAATTCTAGAGAAAACCATTATTCAGGAAAAATAGATCATATGATATTTTATATATTTAAGGCTAGCAGAAAAAACAACAGTAACAATAATAATAAATAAAAACAAATCTTCGTCGTCGATTTGTGGTGACAGGATAATTTGTCTTCTAGCAAAATTTATTATCATAACGAGCTCATATTTTATGTATTGGACCGATTTGTTTTATAAAAAATTCTAATATGAGAACGCATACAACTCGAAGGCCTATATTTCGGCTTCTACTAAACTGATTAAGATGAAACAAACTGTGGATTACTTCTGAAAATCACTACTTTTCAACTGCCAAGGATACTGAAGAACGAGTCAGCCGTTTTAGTGCCAACTTGTCTCAAACGAACAAACAGGCAGACAGTCAATTTCGGCTGATTGTGTATGGATTCCTTTATTTAAGCAATACAAGTGAGGTTTGTGGGCACACTTGGGATGAACGGACTTCAACCAAAATAATCCGAGTTCATACATTGTGCACTTGGACCAATATTGGGCATATCAATAATGATAATGATAATGATAAAGCAGAAATGGAACCAAATTGCTAAACAATTCTCTATTGTTTTATATTAAAATTGTTATATTAAATTGGCAAACGAAGAAGCTGGAAATCCCGAAAGAGAGTTATTATTCATGTTTTGCATAATAAGGAAAAACACAAAACTCTTCATGGATCTTGAAGATAATACACACACACGCACTCATTATAAAAACGAACTAATTAACAAATTATCAATAATTAATCATGATTAACGTCTAATTAGTACAATTTCTGTAAAATTACTCAACAATTACTTAGCCTTGAATAATTAATTAATCAACGAAAAAACTGATTGAATTTCAATTGGTTTTTTTTTGTTCTGTTAGAATTTTGGAAAAATTTTAGAAAATTTTGTTTGTTTATAATATTTTTTTTGTCCTACTATTTTTGGGACATTACGAAAAAATTGTAGTATTTTAATCCGATTTACGTTGTTTGCCTAATAAATCTTGTTGTTATTTCATAAGAATCATCATCAATAAATATTTATCTTAATAAATCTAAAAAAAAATTTTTTTTGAAAAAATTTATCAAAAACTGGTTCAAAATAATAGAAACTATTTAAATATTTATTGAATGGAATTAGTTACGGTAAATAATAATACGACAAATTGGTAATTATGTTCTTGAGGGCCGGTTTAGTTTGTTTTTTTCCGTCTCTCTTCTGTATGTATGTATGTCTAGTGGGTGTTGAGATTGTTGTAGGGGGGCCAACGACGTAAGACTGCGCCCCCATGAGATACCGGACGCCTTTTCTACAATAACTTCCAACTCTTACTTGTTATTACTTTGTAACAAATCGTCAAAGAAGTTGAACCGCAGCAACTGCGCAACTTTTCGAACGAAACTAGCACGTGCTTTATTCGTACCTATTTCTGTGCATATAGGCGGAAAGTGAAGACGAGCTTGGGTGAATCAAGCACAAGAAGTCCTGAGCTTTTACGTGTGATTTAATTTCGAATTTTGTTTGTTCGCAACAAATTTGAACACAAAACCGGAGAACAATATACAGTGCTGATGTGATTTTGGAAAATTTTCGAATCTATTTTCAAAAATACAAGGTAAATTCTTTTATTTGTTTATTTTTTAAAAGAGCGACTGAACAAATCGTGTAATTTATACAATTAAATGTAGATTTATGTAGATGATTTTTTATAATTTCAAGAGCAACAATTGTGGTATTTGTAATAACAAATTACTAGTTAGTTACAAGTCAATTGAATTCAATACGATTTTCATTCATCAAAATGACATCAACATCCTGGTAAATGATGATTTCAGGGTTGTTCTTCTTGTTCCTTTGGGGTAAATTTCCCCACTGATTTTCATCATTATTCAACCATTCTAATTAGGCTAATTCGAATGATCAATTTGTCACAAGAATTAATATAAACAACCTAAGATTAACTACCTACAAGAAAATTTTAATAAAATCAATTAATTTTTTTCGGTCATTTATACAATCAACGGTTTTATGAATGAAATTCAGTAGGTATGTGTAATAGGGATATATGTATAGAATTGTGTCAAGTTGTTTCGTTTTGTTTTTTTTTTAGTCTCTAGTTAATTTAAAAATTTAAATTTCAACAAAGAGACGACAAAAAAAAATTGAAACGAGTAAAATTTGATCTCATCATCGTCTTTACATATAAAGGCATGTTGTGTGTGTATGTCGAGGGTGTGAATGTAAATTAATTAATGTTGTTTTTTTGATTAAAATTGGGTCCAGTCACCAAACAAGGTGGACATTGTAGGAAGATCATATCAAGACGATCTTTCATTATTACTACTACTACTATTATTATTATTATTATTATTGTTATGTTTTTTCCATTTAATTAATATGTGTGTCATGATTACCTCATTCTTCAACTTTTAACAGTATATTTTAATAATTATTTACCAACAATAAGATCAAAAAAAAAAGATAAGACTCGGATGAGTCAAAATAAATTTCCAAAATGTCACAAATTTTTCGGTTTCCGTTATCATTAATTTATTTGTTATTGTATCTCGTGTGTGTGTGTGTGTGTGTTCTACGTGATATTTGTTTTAAAATTCCTTGTTTCCAACAATTTTTTTTGCTTTAACTAATTGTTTATATGGAAATGACGACGCCTATATTGTTGTTTTATAAATCATCAAAATCAAATTTGCAGCGGCAAATATTAACCAAAAAAGCACTACCAATGGAACTATAAGGGTGCGTACACACTCAGGGACTTGTCTCTTGCGATTTTCTCGTTCTTTTGTAACCAAAAGAGGCAAAGATAGTTTCCTCTTTATTATCAAAGTGACGGGTTATATGCGAGAAAAGAGGAAAAGTTAGGAGAGATAAATCTCTTCGTGTATACCCAACCTAAGAGATTTTAAAGATGATTAATAATATTAATATCATTGATTGATTGATTGATTAATAGAGAATTAATTTTAGATTCAATTACCAGTAATTATGATCTAAGAGTTAAATTACAGTTTTGCAGTAAATTTAGGATTTAGAAAAACTTAATTTTCAGCAGTTAAACTCACAAATAATTCATGAAATCTAAATGTATAGAAAAATATTTGTTTTCCGATACATTTGAAGTGGATTTAGTCTATAGCTTTTAATAATATTATTATTGCAAAATGAACCAGGTGCGCCAGATACTATATCTCTTTAAACAGTCGGCTTAATTAATAACAGTAATTAACATAATTTGTTGTGTTAACAACAGAGAAACAACAACAGTAGAAGAAAAAAAAAATTGTTGCCAATGATTGATGGTTAGAGTTAGTTATACTGGTAATTTTGTTTAAATATAAAACGACTCAATTAAATCCCCGCCAAAGGCGGCATGACGTTACTTTCCTACATACATACATATGTATATTCAAAACAATAATAATAACCAATAAACAGCTACAGGTGGTTGTTGGAACATTCTTTTTTTCTGTCATTAGATGACTTCACTAATATGCAATTAGTTTGCATAAGATTAATTAAAATTCTATATAAAAGATTCATAGTACGTTATAAGAGAGTGAGTGTGGAAGC
The DNA here is from genome assembly GCA_037464855.1 of Iselma pallidipennis. Classification (NCBI taxonomy): domain Eukaryota; kingdom Metazoa; phylum Arthropoda; class Insecta; order Coleoptera; family Meloidae; genus Iselma; species Iselma pallidipennis. The sequence goes on along the minus strand of JAZBHA010000260.1, from coordinate 9,903 downwards.
AACACGGAACCATATAAATCAAACTCATTGATAGTAAAACAGGATGACGACAACAACGACGACGACGACGTCGGCGGCGGCACTAGAAATAGTAGTGGCGGCATATTATCAATTCCACACCATGTCATCTAATTCAAATCAGTATTAAATCATCCCGGATTTACATTTTTTACTAACAACAATAGTAACAGAAAATACATGTGGTCAAAGGGACCTAATTATTATTATAGCACACTAGATTTGTTTTGTTGTAATCAAAAGAACCACAGCCTACAGTTGGTGATCACATACCTATTGGGAAAAGCTAATAATGACCACCGGATATTAGAGTTTAGATAACAATCTAAAACTAAGCCCACACATGTTTTGAACCAGATATTATTTAAGAAGAAAAAAAAATTGGAGAGAAGAGTGAAAGATCCTTTCATATACCTATTGGCATTTTACACTACCCACTTATCAACTTTTATCCTCCACCTCCACTCTATCGGTAAAAATCGGTATATTAACTTGTATCCCTCCAACAAACAAACAAACCAAAAAAAACAACAATACAATAACCAGAAAATTTATCTCTAGCTCTTTCTTGATACGTGTATTATTGCACAATATTATCAATATAATTGCCGTGTTTTCTCGCCCCCTTTAATTCAAACTAAAATGGAAAAAATCTGAATAAGATCATTGTATCCGCTGTACAAATTATTTTGTGTGGGGTGTAATGTTGTTTGGATCGATCATAGTTCTAATTGGAACTGTAGTAAATTTGAAAAGTTAACAAATTGTTGTTATGTATGTTGGATTAGATCGTAAATGTCTGGAAGACGACGCGACGACATTGTATTTAATTTTTTAAAATCAATAAAAATTTTACTATCATTGCTGCCTGTCCCTATAATTTAGTCTAATATGGGCACAAGATTGAATTGTATCTATCTATCAAACTAACGGGTCATAAATTGCAAATATTAAAAAAATCTAGTCAAAATACGAATTTGTGATATTAAATCTGTGTTGTAAATATTTTCTTTAAAGAAATACATTTTCGTGACATACACTGTATACGGGTGGGAAAAAAAACCAAATCAATTTTGTTGTAAAATACCAGAACTCGACCTTTCTACTATCCACATTCACTCAGCTTTTTCTTGTTATTATTGTTATTTTAAATAAATAGCAAAAAAATGTGATGCAGTTTCGCCTTCGTGGTTATTTATAAATTTTTCCTACAACGTGTACGTATTTCAAAGATAATTTTCCTCTTGAGGATAACGAGAAAAGTCCTTGGATTCGGTGACATTTACCAACAATGTGGAATCGTGTTTTCCCTCTTTACTTTGTTTCTGAATCATTTCGGTAATTACGCTTTTTTTTTCCTTTTTATTATTTATTTTTTGTCCAAATAATAAATAATATCATCACCCACCTCCTCCTCTATTTGCTGAAATTCATAATTGCGAAACATGATGGAAAATCCTTTTTTTGTTTAAAAAAATACGTGTAGGTTGTATTTTGATCATCACCATCATCATGTGATGATCAAATTAGTATTTTTTCCATTCTGTTCGCGAAAAGTTTTCTTCATTTTATGTAAATTTCTTCAAATAAATTAAACGGACCAACAAAGATTGTATGTAAATACATCCATTGACGGATTATAAAGTATTCACTTATTGAGTGAACGAGGAAGAAGCATCTCAACCTCATCCATCCTACACAAACCAAACTAATTTTCCTAGTGATGATAGTAATATCTATGAATACATGGGGATTCGAGTGAGAATTCATTCAAAATGTGTACAAAAATTATCCGATTTATAACTTATATGGGTGGAGGATGAGATACCATGTACCAATATCCAATTATAAACATGTTAGTGGTGCTTGTCTGGTGAGTATCCGGTGACCTGGAGGAAATTCTGTTTGAACCACCACTACCACCACCTCAACATACCAACCATCATCAGCATCACCTCATGAATGGAAACGAAGAAGAATATAATGTGTGGCCGTGATAGAAATGTGGGCGATTTTATTCTTCACCTATAAGGACGATGTGTAGGTGTTGCGTAGGGTCTACCGTTGATCTCTATTGATGCTGCATTAACCTTAGGCACTATGTATAACCATCCACTACCAGATTTTTTTTTTTAATAATAACACATTGCCAAAGAAATCGCGCGCCAATTTCTAGAATTTCTTTTTTTGTGTGCCTGTTAAATACGTGCGTATATGAATGGGTATGGAAGATTTTGTTGTGGAGGAGGATGAAAGCAGATGGTGTGTGCCCCCAATGAATAGATATGCAATACAATACTACCACCATCCAGAAAAGGTAAAGCGTGATCTGGGTATCAGTTTAAGGGATTTTTATTATTAACCAAAACTAAACAAACAATAAAGGTACTTCTTGGCAGACAGACAAATTTCCGGTATCATTGTATATGATTTTCACCAATCAACCTGTCTACGATTTATTGTTGTTAAACATCATAATAGCAACAACAACCGATACAGAGACAGAGAAAAAACCGGTCAAAGAGCACGAATTCTCCACCAAACAAGCGCCAGTAGTCTAAGACACTTTTTCTTTTAAAAATCGTCATTACACTTAAGAGGGGTGGGTAATTTTTAGGTATTTACAGTCCATAAAGAATTGTCCGTATGTGTGTAATATTATATAGAAATTCAACGGAAATGGACCAGAAATTGTCTAGGATTTTAAACGGAAACTGTTCACAGAGATCGGTGCGAGAGATAGATAAGTTAGTTGAGAGAATATTGGAAGAAATATACAACGGAGAGGAGACTATTACCATTTTATATACGTGTTCTAGTTTCAAATTTATATCTGAAAAGTCTACTTAAAATTTACATTATCTTGTTGTTTTCTTCCTTGTGTACTCTCATATTGTTCTTTCTTATGAGAACTTTGTTTTTTGCGTGAAGAAAAATTACGACTCAAAAATGTTAAAATAGAAATCAAATTTAAATATCAAGAAAGGAAAATTTTCAGTGAAAGTAGGGAAAGAGGTGAAAAAAATAAAATGTAGAAAGAAATCTAAATTTTGCGTGGAAAGGTAGAAGCCTCTACGCAAAAATTGATTCTTTTTTAAATTGTCTCCAATTTTCTCTCATAAACAAGGCTTCTTATTTAGGACTTTTTTGTGGAAAATTACTCATTGTCAATAATTTTGAACTCTCGATTATCGGCTGACTGACAGATTATCAGCACATTTTCGCCTTTTGCCTGGTAGCCGAAAGTTTTAGGGCGAAAAAGTTTGAAAACCATCTTATGATTTGTAATTCTCTAACATTATTCTTTTTAATGTTTTCAGATGTCGCCAACACAACAAATCACCATCGCTATTTATCTTCTATTAGGACAATATTTCATCTCTTGTTCAACATTAAGAAACCCATCGAGTGATTCAATTCTAGATATAATTAATACAAAAGAAGTTGAACGTATTTTGGCTGAAAAGAAGGCGGCTAATAATAATAATACTTCACGTGAAGAGAAACGTTACCTTATCGATAATGAATTAACCGATAATTATATATTGACACCGGAACAAGAATTTGAAATTGAAAAATTCAAATTACTAGATGACGATACAACAAATAAAAATTACAATAATAATAATAACAATAATCATAATAATCCACGTATTGATGTTGATAAATTTTTGCGTCGTAACAACTACACAGAACCATATCGTAATGCAGAATTATTACAAGATTTGCGTGGTTATAATGGACGTAAACTGTTGAAATCAAGTAAAAATGCATTATTTGTAACGAAGAAAGAATATTTACAACGTGATTGGTGTAAAACTGAACCATTAATACAAAAAGTCAAAGAAGATGGTTGTTTAACTCGTACGGTTATCAATCGTTTCTGTTACGGCCAATGTAATTCTTTCTACATACCGAAAAATCCCAAAAAACGCAACAACAATCATAACAATAATCGAATACAACAATTTGATGAAGAGACTGAAGATGAAGATTTAAATGGACCGGCATTTAAGGCGTGTGCTTTCTGTCGTCCAAGTAAATTCACATGGGTCACAATAACATTGCGATGTCCATCGATGGTGCCACAATTTCGCAAGAAACGCATCCAAAGGATCAAACAATGTAAATGTACAGCGGCTAATGTTAATTAATTGAGTTCGATTTTTTTTCGGGAGGTTTTATTTGATTCTTGCAATTTTGGAGAAGAGAGTCCAGGAAATTGACGTCATTGCTCTTGAACTTTTTAAGAAGTATTACGCTAAACAAAAAATTTACGACTTTTTTTCCTACATGTATGTATTAATCGAGATAGATTTCCTGCTTTGATGTTTGTATCTACAATGTGTAGTAATTTAATTGTATATGTCGAGACGAATCCTGGGTTGTTTCCTCTCCTCGTTTGGATCGTTGTTTTACATAAATATGGAACTTGTCAAGGAAATTGTCGCTGGTGACGAGGAGACTGTCTTTTTCTCTATACTTCTTCATCATTATCATCGTTTTCTCCTTCGTTAATTGTGATAAAATCTCTTTACTTATTTGATATTATTTAAGAAATTTGTTTGTATGTACGTATGGCGACTTAGACATGGGTAGGCGACTTAGTGCTAATAAACGTTCCCAACGACATTAATAAGTGTACAAACATTAAACGGCGCCACAAACCTACATGACTTGAGTGGGTACAGCACTCTTCTCACTCTTTTGCTGTACTTTTTTTTTACTCTCCTCTTTGATCATTAAAAACTTAAAATTGTTGATTTCTATTTATATACACTTTTATTATTATTGCTAGTATGATATTATTGAAAGAAAACGACCTACATGTAATGTTCGTTTTTGATACGTAAATTATTAATTTTTTTTTTTTTGGAAAAACTCTGCAAAAGTTTTATTTGTAATAAATGGCTTGATTTCTGCCCACTAGAATTTCTCTACTTTTAAGCTTGTCTAATTATAATTAATAAAATTGACTAACAAATTGGTGATTATTTACAAGAAGGGAAAAAAACCGACAAGGTAGCAATACACCTAGTGGTTTCACTAGGAATTTTGATGAAGTTTTGAAAATTATTGATTTTACACCAAAATTATAAATAGAAATGTAATTGAATTTTGGCGCCGTTTATACTTCAATAAAATTCTAATTACTGTTTTTGTATTATTTCTCGACTAATTATTTATCGTTAATTAATAATTATTAATAATTATAATTTATATATAGATAATTTAAAGTTCCTATTATTATTGTAAGTAAATTAATAATTTATTATTATTGACAAGAAAAATTGTTTGTACCTTTAAATATTTAGCTTTTATAGTTATATTGAAATAGTTAATAGTTATAAATGTATAAGAAAACATTTAATTTATTATTTAAATTTGGTTAATTATCATTATTTATAGAAATTTGGGTAAAAATAAGGGATTTTTTTGGAATTATTTCCACAATACAGAATCCCATCCAGTATCTGCTTTAAAAGGAAAACGGCTATGATCTGCAAGTCTGAATATTTAAAAATTATTATAAACAACACTTGTTAGAATTAATATTAACAATAATAATAATAATAATAACTAAAATAAACAAAACAGAACCAAAAATTTAGTTTTCTTTTTTGTCCCTTACATCAATCAACCTAAAATTCATTA